>OY856411.1:82340000-82515000 GCA_963693085.1 Alisma plantago-aquatica | reverse complement strand
CATAGTGAGCTAAATTTGTCAAGAATTTTCTAGGGAAACAAGTAGACAAGGAAATGAAGGTGAGACCTAAAAAAGGTTGAAAGAGAAGGATGTTCTACACAAGGACCACTTGGCAAATCTTTGGCAACAATATGCCAAGACAAACGACCCCACCGACAATCAAAACATGTGCCAGGTGTGGATGTTGCACTTGCTTGCAATATTCCTACTCCCAGATACCAGCTATTGCACCCCAGTTTACATCATGCACTACTTAGATGATGTAACTGCCACAGGGCAAATGAATTGGAAAAAGCTGGTTCATGACAGTATCTTCAAGAATATGAAGATGTTGAAGGAGAATGTTGAGTTGAGGAGGAGAGGGGATAAGAGAAAGACCACACTCTACACGACAGGGTGTGTCATGTGCCTATGTGTAAGTGAAAAAATTTATTTTCGTCTAGATTGTTACAATGATGCCTAGGGGCATTTACTTGTGCATTATATTTTTCTCTGTTACATGTAGGTTTGAGCATGTGAGATGACAAAAATGACAAAGCCAACCTTGCTTGATGCCAAGCCATGGATAAAAAAGTGGGTTACGCCGGTCGAGAAAGTGATGGAAATAAAGACTATAAACCCTAGTGATGTAAGGATATTTCTTCTTTGTTACAAAGCTAATAAACAACATAATCCTATGTGTTTGAATTGTGACACATTGTTTGATTTATTTGGACAGGATTGTCAAAGGATGAAGCTAGATCAGGGAGATGATTGGCGAGCTGCAATAAGAGTTGACGACTTTCCCTATTACTTAGTGGAAAAAAAGGCAAAAAGTAAGCCAACGACAGATAAAGTGCCAACAAAGCCAATCATCGAAAAAGGAGTAACTGTTGAGAACTCCACCTTGGAAGGAAGAATCCACCGACTAGAGGAGGAGCTAAATGTAGAAGGACATCTGCACAAAGATAGTTGTTGAATCATTTAATGACGTGAAGAAGGAGAATAAGAGGCTATAAAAACTAATAGCCGAACTAGAGGAGGAAAACATAGTTCGGAAGAGCAAGGTTGGAGATGAAAGTGACAAATCACGGTCACCTACAAGTGGGTTCGAACAATTTGCTGAGGGGTTTGCCTCAGTAAATGTTGATGAACCCAAAAATAGGTCTGAGGTGCATCGAAAGAAGGACATGGACATGTCAGACAAATAAGAAAAAGGTGTGGAGAAGGGATACACATCGAGAAAACCAAGAAAGATGAGGCTAAAAAGAAATTATGTGGAACAAAAAGGATCTGAAGAAGAGAGTGTTGATGAACAAACTAGTGCTGCAGAGAAAAAGCACAAAGAAAAAGTTGCTAATGGCTCTGCCCAAGAAAGATGTACACGAGATGAGGAAGAAAAAAGCAAAGAAAAAAGGGAATTGGCAAAGAAATCAAGTGAAGAATAAGAAGGAGAGCAGGAAGAGCCCAGAAAAAAGTTGACAAAGAGAAATAAGATGATAGAACCTATGATAGGGAGTGTAGAGAAGAGCATAAAAAAAGGAGGGAGGAAAAGGTAAGGTTGGATTTATTTTTAAGTATATCAGTACTTGAGTATCTGTATGAACATAAAGAGTAACTATTTGAATTAGTAGAATAACTATGTGACATAGTAGAGTAACTATGTGACATAGTAGAGTAACTATAGGAATATAAAGAGTAACTATACGATTGATAGAGTAACTATGCAACATAAAAAGTAAATATATGATTGATAGAGTAACTATACGATTGATAGATTGACTATAGGAATGAAGATGGATTCTAACATTAAATGCACTTTGTTGTTGACAACACAAGCTCACAAATTTCGTAGGTTTGGAGCATTTCAAAACAAAGGAAAACAAAGAAATTGTCCATCACTTCATGGAGAATATCAAATAAATGTAAGAATTGGATATTTTGTCAAGTGTACAAATTAAAACATTACTTTTTCAATATCTAACTCATATGTATCACATCTATGAATGATTGATAGGTCAAAACAAGAGTGGAAATTTAGCGATAATGTTTGGTGCGCGGGGAAGGACCTCACTGCCCTATTATCAAAAGATCAAATGATGCAATCACCTGTAAGAACCAAAAATGTAGTGTAACTGTTTGAAACAATAATTTGGATTGCTAAAGAAAAACGCTTGTGGTTTTTTTCAGGTTCTAGACTGCTTTGTGCAGATGCTCATGGCAAGCACAAGAAAGCGGAGCAAGAAGGGTTTGATGTGGCACTGCATGAGGACTTATGCTATGGTAAGACAAGCAAACTTGGTATAAAAAATTACATCAAATTACAAAATAGAAACAAAAACTCAAACTTATAGATGTGAATTTTAAATTCTACATTTGCAGTAGAAACTGGCATTTGATGTTGAGAACATAACCCTAGAGAAGATTGACATGCTATCTCCACTCCTCAACGTTCCGTTGAAAGATTGGGACACAATGGACTCGGTGTTCACCATACTAAACAACGACAGCCACTGGCACTTGTATCAAGCAAGCTTCAGGGATGGAGTGCATCGGTCTTATGACTCAATGAGTGGACATAGCAAGTCAAAAAATGAATTCATTAGATGGGTAAGCGATGAAAAAAGTAACTCTGTTAGTAATGGGTTGAAAGGATTAATGTTTGTTGATTAATAATTAATAAATGTTGTGTTTTTTTCCTACATGTGGGTATTGTGCATGAACTCTTCAGGGGGGCACCTGAAAAAGGAAGCCAACTATCACAGTGGGAGCGAGAGTACCTAGTGTGCCCATAGTAGTAAGAAGACTCACTTGACTGTGGGGTCTTCGTGATGAAGTACCTTCAATGCCTAGTCAATGAAAAGCATATTGACTTCACATACAAAGACATTCCAGCAATAAGGGTTGACATTTTTCAAAGAATGATGGCAAGGGGGCAGCTGCAACTAGTACAAGAAGATGAAAAGAATGCAAGTGATGCCACCAAATAAGGTCCAACTAAACAACACAAGGAAGAAGAAGGATATACAAATGTGTAGGAAGAAAAAGGCACGAAGGAAGAAGTTGTTTCAAGCCTCGATAGATGGCTGAATTCGAGTTGAATACTGATTTATTAAGTGAAATGTTAAATTTGAACAATTTGGTTCTGGAGTTATGATATGTAACTATTATGAGATACATTTACTTATGTGCTACAAGCCTGTAAATACGTTTACTCTAAATAATTTTACAAATAGGAGTATTTTTGGGTTTAATCGATAATGTTCTATACTTTGTCTATGGTATTCTTGCATGAATAGCTGTTGTGGTTTTGTATGAAGATATATACTTTCAGTTAGCTTGTCAAAATAAACTAACTCAAGAGAAAGAGTGAGGATCTTGTAGCCCATAAAGTAATTATAAGAACACTAAGGGTAACTATAAGAACACTAAGAGTAACTATAAGTACACTAAGAGTAACTATAAGAAGACTAAGAGTAATTGTGATAGTTGAAAAAAGTAACCTTGTGATTAAAAAAAGTAACTCTTATACTTTGTAAGAGTAACTCTAACAGAAGAAGGTAAAACACATATCAAACAAACAATGTGTATGGAACACAGAGTAACAGGGACATCTTGTAAGTAATTGTACGAACACGAAAGCAAGTGTTCTATTCCAAAAAAAAAGTATCTATATCAGAACCCACTGACAAATAAAAGAGATGAACTCGTCATCGATAAAGTAATTATAAGAACACCTTGAGTAACTGTAAGAACACTACGAGTAACTGTCACAACATAAAAGTAACTATGTGCATTCAAAAAGTAACTGCGACAACATAAAAGAGATGATCTCGTAACCCATAAAGTAATTATAATAACACTAATGGTAACTGTAAGTGTTGGGTTTTAGGGGAGAAAGAGAAGGTAGTGGAAACAAAAAATTTCTTCTCCCAAACCCAGAAAAAGGAATCGCGTCAACGTCTATACAATAGGAAGGATGGTTTGTGGAGACATACCTTGTCCCGAGGCTTGCTCGGCGACGTTACCTCGTGGCTTGCGTGGTCTTCAGCTCGGATCTTGGACGATATCTGTGCAGCTCCTAGTCTCACTAGGACTGTCATGATTGACAGTTATCCTCTGAGCAGCAGAAGTCTCCCGCCTCTGAAGTAGTCCACACGGATGACCTGGAACTCCGATCTCCTTGTCCCACAAGGAATTGGAAGGAGTCGTACCCTCATTTTGGCGTACTAGTCACCAACACACTCTCCTGTCACCAGTCTCTTTTCTACAGTTGTCTTTCCCTTGTTGTGCCTCCCTTATTGGGTAGCACTTGCTCGGGTTGTCTCAGTTACCACAACCAGAGAGAATGACAACTTTGCAGAGCAACTTGTGTTCTGAGTTATTGTTCCTGAGAAACCCCAATACCCCTATATATAGTTGGGTCATTGGACAGGGTTCTCTACCTCGGGAAATGCAGGATTAAAGTAGGAGTAGAATGGTTTGAGATTTTCCACAAAACAACCAACTTGCGCCAGTTGAACGATCGATTCACACCCTAAAACGATCATTCCGGGCCCTGGGCCGATTGTTTGGGACTTGCTTTGATCGTCAGGTGCTCCGAGCTGATCAGCTCATCCTTGAGCCGATCAGTTAGTGGTCCTGATCCAACTCAAATTGACTTTCATGTTTGTTTCCAATTAATCAAATATTAATCCTTGTCCAAATCAAATTTGTACAAGTGAAACAAATTGTATTTGCAAAATAGGCTTCTGACTTTCCAAACGATCTTGGTTCGTCACATGAATCGACCGGTTCAACAATTGATATGATCATTTCATGACACATGAGTCGATCGTTTCACAAGTTGAGCCGATTGGTTCACCAACCTGAGCCGATCTGTTCAACCCTATGAGTGGATTGGTTGGAGCAGTAGACTATGCAAATCAGTCAATTGTAGTTTCAATCAATCTGACACTCTATTCAATTGGTCTAACACCTTGAACATTGTGATATTGAGCTATCAATTGATTCACTGTTTAATTGAACTACTAAACTCTTTTAGCAATCAAGCTAAACATCGTTTGTGGAAAAACTCCTCTTCTAGGTTAAATCCTATGTGTGTGACCCTGCAAGTCCATTTCACGTTAGCAGTGAAAGTCCATAACACTTATGACTTCACAAGCAAAGAGCAGTGCCTAGTCGCACATCAGTGCTACCCGAGTGAAAAGGAAAGTTGGAGAACAACTTTCAGTCCTGCAGTCTGTGTATGGTGTTACAGTGAATGTATAATTCCTTTGTCACTGATATCCTGAATGAACTCAAGGCATGGAACAATTATCCTGTCAACGTTCATTCACTTTCTTGATCTCAGAGTAGATTTGAGGAGATATGTATGAAGTCAATATCACATATTAATTCACACATGTTTGTATGCCTATCTCAATCCTACTCATCAAGTGGCCATGGATACCAAACTCCCTCAGGAGGGACAAATCCCATATCTATCACTCACCCCTCAAAAGCCCCATGTGTCAAAGCCACCCAATCATCACCTTTATAACAACCCATGTTTTAGGACTGTGTTTGATGATGTCAAAGTGTACTCAACGACATGTGTTCAGTGTAGTGATTTTAGGTCAAAGAATCACACTCGCCACCATCACTGTGAGAACTGACTGTGACTACCATGTCATGGTTCCATATGTCAAACTCACAGTGGGTCTATCCGGTACACTTGTTCTCTAACAAGTACTTATGTGTTTGGTTTGATATCTCCATATCATGACTACCGAGATTCTGTCATCAACCAACACCACAATCTAGTCTTGTGTGTCATTGTTGTCTATCTACCTTCCATTATGACATCTGACTAGGGACATAATAAGAATGTACAAACTCTTAGCATCCGTATGATCTCATCATTCAGGTCTTTAACCTGACAGCATACGTCATTGAGTATTGTCATTCTATATACATTCAATATGTTCTATCATTATCTCATATGACAGAACCAAAAAGCATTTGAAGCTTGCCTTTGATCTTTATCAAATCAATCTTAATGTATCCCACCAATCATCCCATGATTGGCTCTTAGGACATACATATCAATAGACTCCCAGTTGCACTGCGAGCCAATCACCCTTGAATCATATTCATAGTGATTTTCAAACATGTCCCACATGTTACTGTGCTCTAGTGCTAACATTGTGACTTATGGCAACACTTTGCCAAAGTCGGTATTAACTGCATGTCTCTCATCTCTTCGTTGTACGTCACACGTATGAGATGTAGTTTTCGTAATATGTGATCTAGTATTCCTTTACTAACTTTTAGCCACATTGCTTGACCAAGAGATTCTAACTTGTCATCAATGACCGGAATATCTATAAGTCATCTCTATGAACGCCTAGATCCATATAGTATCCACTGTTGTTCTTTAACACACAGATACTCGACATTTCCTTTTAAAACAACTTTATTGGAATGTTTCCATTATTCAACAAACATTCACTTTTATATATCACATATATGTTTTGCAATTAATTTTATTTCCTTTTCGGAAGTTTGCATCAGTGTAATTCTTTACAGTGAATCCTTCCTTATCTCCATAGAACTAGTACTTATCAAGTTCTCATGGTATTCCAATAACCCTTACTAGAACTAGACAGACATCCATTTGTTATGTCCCACATACGAGTTATCATGATGAGCATATCATATTGTCATGTCCTACATACAAGATGTTGAATGCATTTTATTCTTACTATGTCCATACATGCAAGATAATGGGAGGATTACATACATGATAGATCCATATCTATTCTTAGTGTTCCCATTCTTCATAAGAATTGGACACTTGGCCTTGGGATACTAACTCCATGTAACATGGATAAGTTTTCTCCCACTAAATATGTGCATACTGAACCCTTTAGTATAGATTACCAATGTATGCTCTCTCTTTTTAGGTCAAGAGGTTTTCGAGAACTATCTCTATAGATCTCTATTGCTATCACATAGGAAATGTCTCTATCTTCTCTATAGATAATTTCCACTTTGAATTTCCATTCTAGAACATTTCCATTTCACATCAACATGTAGAATGTGAATACGCTCCCACTAAGTCACATATCCCTTCTTTATCTTTGACATATCAGTCAAACCCTTTGACCATATCATCAAAGTAAAGATCCAGCTATGAGTTTCTTATACTCAATCAATCACATTGATTAGTCCATTGTAACTTATAGACTTTATTTGCATTAATGGATTCATAAACCTTATAGGTTGTGTCACATACAAATCCTTGTTTTATTCCTTATAGGAATGAAATTTTAGTATCCGTATGCTAAATCTCTTAATCATTAAGTTACAATCAACAGGCATCATCCTTCTCAAAATGATATCCATGTGTCATAATGCTTAAGACTTATTTGCACTTATGGATTTCATCCCAATGAGTGCTACCATCAAGGTCATACCTTATGGTTCATATGGAAGTCATTTAGGATGTAATGGTCATAAACCATAACTCAAAATTTGATTCCTCATATTCATCTAGATAGTTGACTCATCATATGATCAACTCATCACATAGATAATCGAGGTGTATTTTTCAAGGATATAAGAACTGACAACCCTTTGTGATTCTTAATGTCCTTTATTAGTGTGGGGTATTCTTTATTTAAGAAGAAATTTATTATTTGATAATCATCCTCTAATTCCTTAGAGTATGACTCCTTTTGATTTAAACATCACCATGCCTTAATCACAAGCTCACTATGATACATTACCATAATCACTTACAAGGTTCTCAAACATTTAGTCTAAGTATTTGATTCATTGATCTCATCAAGAATTAACACTTTAACAAATTCATACCTCATCTATGATATTCTTGAACACTTCAAGATATTCATATTGGTATTTCTCTAAACACCGTTTGAAGTATTAGCATTTGCTCCAATAGGTATGTAAATACATCACATGTATTATACCTAATAGGATAATCATTCTCCCACTACCACTAGTGAAGATTGATTAATCGTGTATAAGAGATTCATGTATCTTACTGGTTCTCTAACCAAAAGAGTCTAGACTTATCCATCATATGGAAACTAGAAATGAATTTCTCATGATTTATGCTAATTTGATTGTTTGAGTTATCAATAACTTTTAGGTATCATTTTATCTGATGCATTCCAAGTACCACAAGATAAACATCAACTTTATTAATTGCCATTATTGTCATACAATATGCAAAAAATAATGTGTTTCTATCCATTGGCAAATACGAAATAGCAGTTCATAACTCTATTACATGCCCTTTAGGATGAAAATAAACTAAAGTACTCCTATATATGGCGGCAACACTTGCCTCATGTATTGGGTGCTTTACACTTTATATCTTGATATCATATACATAAAAATTGTTACAAGTTTATTTCATGACACCTTCAGGTGGAGATGTTTGTCGCCTCCTTCTTCTTTAGTTCTTCCAGATAGAGTGCACAATTCCTTTTCCAATGTCCTGGCTTTTGACAATGGTGGCAATTGCCTCTCTTGGTCACGCCTCATTTGGCCTTGAGAGTTGAAGATGACTTGGGCTGCTGGCTAGCATCAGAACCTTTCTTAGCCTTGCCCTTGCCCTTGTTCTTGGGCTTGCCTTTCTTGCTACTGATCATCATCACAAACTTAGGCTTGTCCTTCTTCAACTATGCCTCATTTGTCCTCAACAAGCCCAACAACTCTGTCAATGACATAGCCTTCTTCATCTATGCCTCGACTGTCCTCAACATGCCCAACAACTCTGTCAACGGCTTGTCAAAGTTGTTCATGTTGTAGTTCATCACAAACTAACTGTAGGATTCTAGCAACAATTGCAGTATCATGTCAATAGTCAACTCTTCGCTCAGGGGAAATTCCAGTCTCGTCAGGTTCTCCACATATCCAATCATCTGGAGTGTTTGAGGACCAATTGGATCTCCTTCTGTCATGACACACTTGAACAGTGCCCTTAAGACATCATATCTCTCTTATCATGCTTGATCTTCATACATGTTCTTGAGATGCTGAATCATCTCAATGACACCCATGTTCTCATGTTGTCTCTAAAACTCGTGGTTCATTGAGCACAACATCAAGCGCTTTGCATCAATGGCATCTTCAAAATGCTTCTTATAAGCATCCCTTTCTCCCTTTGGTGCGGTAGGAGCAAGTTCCTCTAGAATTAGAGTATCCAGCACATAGAGCTTTCTCTCTTGAGTGAGAATAATTCTCAGTGTCCAAAACCAGTCTTGGAAGTTAGTCCCATTCAGTTTGTCCTTTTCAAGGACCGATTGTAATGAAAAGTGATTATTGTTTGTTGTCATTTGTACTTTGAAAGGAAATATATGAAATTTAGTCCAAAACTCAATTTTGACTTATTTGATTGATTTGAAGGGTTGACGATATAATTAGGACTTTAATTAATTATTTGTCCCACTATTTTTGTTCAAATTGATAGCCCTCACCATCGATTCTGAAGATTGCAGCATAGAATCTTCTAGTGGGTCAAGATCCATATTTCATCAAGTCATGAGTCAGCTTTGCCTGATCGCGCACAACTTGACTATTTAGGTAGGCCATCATGACAATTGCTTCATATGCAACTCTTGATGAATGAACATGTGCAACACCTTGCCATGAACATTCTGTGCCTCTGGTCTTAGACGCTCTAAGAATCACCAGTTAAGTCTAACCAAAAAGTCATCACGATAAACATGCACCCTGCTTTGGCAGAACCTACATGTTTACCCTTCACACTTCTATGAGATAGATGGCACACCACGCTTTGGCATAACCTAGGCTTGGTCGATCAAGTTTTTCATGTGTGCTGCTAATGGATGGTGTAAAAGAATTAATATTTAGATGAGGGATTTGGTTTTTTATAGGTATATATACATATGCAATCACCACAATACATAGTGTGTATCATATACATGCTATATCCCACAGAAAACATGTGAAATGATAAAAGCAATTATTATAGCCATCCTAATGTGATTCCTTGAGCCATGCAGAATTTTGGTCATCTAGGTCTACATCACATGCAACTTGTCCATGATGAAGTGCTATAGCCATCCAAATTGATCAACTCATCACATGAATGACCTGCTCGTCCTGGCCTATCGTCTGGGTGCCACCAGCCGATCAGTTGGCTCCTCCAACCGATCACTTCACCTATTCGTCGTGCATCTCCTCATGGTTGCCACCCGATCATCTCGCTCCTCGAACCGGTCATTTGGATCACCAACTGATCGGTTCATGCCTTGAACCTATCGTCTCATTCGTCATCAGATAGTCCTCTGTTCTTTGACATAATAAGAAATATAAAAGATCTATCCTATTTACATTTGAATTGGGAAACCCTGAGTTACATTCACGGGGAGCAAAGTTAGGAAAGAAATCTTGAGTTATCTCGAGTTACATCAAGAAAAAGGAGGTAGGGAATCAGTGCATAGACCGAGATGTAAGAAACCACATTCAACCAAGCACACATATAGGGTTTATTGGCCATAACCACGCTATACATCCACCACAAAATGCTTTTAAGGGCAACGCATATCGAGTGCATTCATCTTACATATCATATATGTATATTGGGATTTGTAGATTTAGGATTGGACATGCATAAAGCCAATTTTATTTGCATCGTATCCAATAAATAAAGGAGACAAACCACAATCGATCATATCGATAATCCTAAAGTATAGAGCATTTGACGTGGCTCTGATACCACTGTTGAGTTTTAGGGGAGATAGAGAAGGCAGCGAAAACAAAAATTTTCTTCTCCCAAACCTAGAAAAAGGAATCGCATCAACGTCTATACAATAGGAAGGATGGTTTGTGGAGACATACCTTGTCCCGAGGCTTGCTCGACGACATTACCACGTAGCTTGCGCGGTCTTCACCTCTGGTCTTGGATGGTGTATGTGCTACTCCTGGTCTCACCGGGACTGTCAAGATTGACAGTTGTCCTCTGAGTGGAAGAAGTCTCCCACCTCTGAAGTAGTCTACATGGACCACCTGGAACTCTGATCTCCGTGTCCCATAAGGAATCAGAAGGACTCGTACCCTTGTGTCAGTGTACTAGTCACCAACGCATTCTCCTTCCACCAGTTGCTTTTTGGTAGTTGTCTTTCCCTTGTTGTGCCTCCCTTATTAGGTAGCACTTGCTCGGGCTCTCTCGGTTACCACAACAAGAGAGAATGACAACTTTGCAGAGCAACTAGTGTTCTGAGATGTTGTTCCTTAGAAGCCCCCAATACCCCTATATATATAAGAGGGTCATGGGACAAGGTTCTCTACCCCAGGCAAGGAGGGATTAAAGTAGGAGTAGAAGGGTTTGAGATTTTACACAAAACAACCAACTTGCGCCAGCGGAACCGATCGGTTCACACCCTGAAATGATCATTTTGGGCCCTGAGCCAATCGTCTGGGACCTAAGCTGATCGTCTGGTGCTCTGAGTTGATCGGCTCATGCCTGAGTCGATCGGTTCATGGTCCTGATCCAACTCAAATTGATTTTCATATTTGTTTTCGATTAATCAAATATTAATCCTTGTCCAAATCAAATTTGTACAAGTGAAACAAATTGTATTTGCAAAATAGTCTTCTGACTTTCCAAACGATCTCGATTGGTCACATGAATCGACCAGTTCAACAGTTGAGCTGATCGTTTCATGACACATGAGACGATCGTCTCACCAGTTGAGCTGATTGGTTCACCAACCTGAGTCAATCGGTTCAACCCTATGAGCCGATCGGTCAGGGCAGCAGACTGTGCAAATCAGTCAATTGCAGTTCCAATCAATCTGATACTCTATTCAATTGGACCAACACCTTGAACACTATGATATTGAGTTATCAACTGATTGAGTGTTTAATTGAACAACTAAACTCCTTTAGCAATCAATCTAAACATCCGTTGTAGAAAATCACCTCTTCCAGATTAAATCATATGTGTGTGACCCTACAGGTCCATTTCACGTTGGCAGTGAAAGTCCATAACACTTATGACTTCACAAGCAAAGAGCGGTGCCTAGTCGCACATCAGTGCTACCCAAGTGAAAAGGAAAGTTGGAGAACCACTTTCAATCCTACAGTTCATGTATGGTGTTACAGTGAATGTATAATTCCTTTATCACTGATATCCCAAATGAACTCAAGGAATGGAATAGTCATCCTTTCGACATTCATTCACTTTCTTGATCTCAGAGTAGATTGGAGGAGATATGTATGACATCAATATCACATAGTGATTCACATATGCATGCACTCCTATCTCAATCCTACTCATCAAGTGGCCATGGATATAAAACTCCCTCAGGAGGGACAAATCCCATATCTATCACTCACCCCTTAAAATCCCCATGTGTCAAAGACACCCAATCACACCTTTATAACAACCCATGTTTCAGGACTGCATTTGATGATGTCAAAGTGTACTCAATGACATGTGTTGAGTGTATGGATTTTAGGTCAAAGAATCACACTAACCACCATCACTGTGAGAACTGACTGTGACTACCATGTCATTGTTCCATTTATCAAACTCATGGTGGGTCTTTCCGATACACTTGTTCTCTAACAAGTACCTATGTGTTTGGTTTGATATCTCCATATCATGACTAACGAGATTCTGTCATCAACCAACACCACAATCTAGTCTTGTGTGTCATTGTTGTGTATCTACCTTCCATAATGACATCCAACTACAGACATAATAAGAATGTACAAACTCTTAGCATCTGTATGATATCATCGTTTAGGTCCTTAACCTTAAAGCATATGTCATTGAGTACTATCCATCTCTAGACATTCAATTTTTTCTATCATTATCTCATATGAAAGAACCAGAAAGAATTGGAAACTTGCCTTTGATCTTTATCAAATCAATCTTAATGTATCCCACCAATCATCCCATGATTGGCTCTCAGGGCATACATACCAAAAGTAAGAACACTAAGAGTAATTGTAAGTACACTAAGAGTAAGTGTAAGAACACTAAGGGTAACTGTAAGAACACTAAAAGAGATGATCTCGTAAAAGAGATGATCTCGTAAAAGAGATGATCTCGTAAACGAGATGATCTCGTAAATGAGATGATCTCGTAAAAGAGATGATCTAATCATATTCTAAATAGGAGTATTTCTAGGTTTAATAGATAACTGTAAGAGAACTAAGAGTAATTACAAGTACACTAAGAGTAACTGTAAGAGCACTACGAGTAATTGTAAGAGCACGAAGAGTAACTATAAGTAAACTAAGAGTAATTATAAGAGCACTATGAGTAACTGTAACTCGTCATCGATAAAGTAATTATAAGAACACCTAGAGTAACTATAAGAGCACTATGAGTAACTGTGACAACATAAAAGTTACTTTTTGCATTCAAAAAGTAACTATTATACTTTGTAAAGTAACTCTTGTGGAGGAAGGTAAGTCAAATAGATGAAACCAGTGTATGTGAATCACATAGTAGCAAACTGACATTTTTTAAGTAATTGTACAAACATGAAAGTAATTCTTCTAATCCAAAAATGTAAGTATTTTAGAAGAAAGAGTATTCATTTGACACAAAGAGAGACAAATATTCTTCAAAGAGTAACATTTGATCAGAAATGATTCTTTGTAACATAATCAATGTATATATATAGCTTCTAGAGCTCAAGGTAACACAACAATAGATTCCAAAACAAGTCAAAATACAGAAAGGATTACAACTCAATTTCAAATTACTACACAAGAACAACACATTACAGATTTGAATATGCCTCACTCGCGCACTAATCAACTAAAACTCCACTAATAAATAACCTTCCATCAAGAGCAGTAGCAACAGTAGCAGCTCCCATCGCATGATATCAGAAAAAAGAGTAGCACACCTAGTAGCACCAGGATGCTCACAATCAACAGAAGCAGTCGAAAGGAAGGGTTAGCAGCACCAACATCTCCAAGAAGAGAAATAGCATCATCAAAATAAGATAATGAATATGCGCGTCCAACATCAATAGAACACACGATTAGAACCAGAGATAATCGTTGAGTAGCAAACAACAACAACACAAAGTCCAAAAAGAGCATCTATGAAGAATGAACTACTTCTTCATAGGGTAGTTTCCTCTATCATGATTGACACCAAACTCTAAGTAATTCTTACACTACCTCTCTTTTATACTGAGCAATTTAAACTCGAGATTTAAACCTCACATCAGTCGATTTGGGTCTCCCTTTAATTATGGAAATACTAGGGATATGGACCTTGATAGCAGAAGAAGAAACTGTGTTAGAAGCGGTAACACCAACACCAGCACCAATATTAGCAAGATCCAAATCTAGGAGCTCCTTTCACAAAGCTAATAGTTTTTCATGGCAAAGATCTATAGCATTGTTCCTACACACTATGTTGACAATTGAATTGTAGGCAGAAACAAGTTGAACTGTCCTCCCAGTGGATGGATGCTTAACCGATGCTTTGTGAAAAATCAAAGGATGTTCTCTACATCCTTTAGTCCACGTCTTTCGTATGTATGGCTCAGGAAGAGTGCAAAAGTCATGGCTCTTCAAATACCTTAGAAATCCAACATGAAGCAATTGCAAGACACCATCTCAATTGATGAGTCTTTCTTCAAGGTACGAGGAGATCCAAAACCGTCGACACGATACACCTCAAAGACACCTTCTTCTAATGTTTCCTTTACATTGTACACCATGCTTTGATGAACCTCAGACTGAAAGATCTTAAAGATGGACTTGGTGTATATACCTCTCATTTGCTCCTCGAGAGACCACAATGATGACAAAGGAAGATTACTATACTCACCATCAAAATCTTTGAAATTTTCACTCCCCCACACATGAGAGTAAGCAGTCTCTAAGGAACATACAAGTTCAAAAATAGTCTTCCTACTATTCACATGGCTTCTAATGAATTCATTCAGGCTTTCACTTCTTTGTGTTGTCCTCATTCCAAGAAAGAAAGAAGACTGCATATAACATGGATCCCAATCCCTACGCATTGCATACATATTAGAAAGCCAAGTAATGGAATACATATCATTCTCTTGAACTACAAAATCCCACCTCTTTTAAAAAATGTCGAAATCATCCACGTTCCACACACAATCATTCAGAGAGCTTATGATCTGATCCTTGTTAGAAAGACCACCAAGCTTAGAGGGAAGCTTTTGCAGGATGTGCCAGTTGTAGAAGTGATGCTTGCAATTTGGAAAAATAGTAATGATAGTATCATTCATAGTAGGATCTTGATCGGTTATGATGGAAACCAGCTCTTTGCCAAAATAAAGTAGGTACTTCTTGAAAACCCAGACAAAGGAGTCGTACTTCTCATCCACCAACATAGCTGAGGCAAACAAGATTTTCTTGTGATGGTGATCAACACCACCAAACATTCCAAAAATCATAGAATATTTGTTGGTATGTGAAACGACCGTCTCGCGAAAACAGGATTAACTAATGCGGAAGCGAATTATTTGCAGCGGGTTACTGAAAATCACTGAAAATTTAAAACTTTTTGCAAAGAGATCCATTCACATGAAAACTCTTTAACCATGAACCAAAGTGTTTCCATTTCATCCTGGATCACAAGTACACAGCATGTACAATTCCTTTTTAAGAATTACAACATTGACTGCCCTGTTAACAAATATACACAAGCAGTATAAAACTTTGAGGCATTAAGCCAAAACTCCGATTGAATCATTTAAAACTCCGAGGACCTGAGAGTACAGAGATGACACATAGGACTACTATCTATATGACTTGACAGACAATATCTCCACCTAAGATCTCATTGCTATCCTTGTTTTTGTTGTTGCTACTGCTCATCTCTGTTCTAGGGATTTCCTTCCTTGCCTTCCATGCATACCTAAAAATGTTTTCCCACGGTGGTGAGACAATTGAAAATTGCCCCAGCGAGAGATATAACTCTCCGCCAAAAACATTATTATTGCAGTTTATCAAATTAAAACTGAGTAGGGGTTACTTTTACATTATCAGGTAGAAATATTCATCATAGAACAGAATAAGATAATCTCCATTCTCAAGGAGGTCATTGCATCTACCCATGGTAGATAAGTAATTCATCTGTCTATTTTGCAGAGAATATAAACAAACATAATTAACATTTATCTACTAAGGAATGCACAAAGAAATGCAACATCAGCCAATGAATCTCTATATTCAATCCTTAAGCAAACATGCTATACGGCTGATTACATTTTACAATCACACTTATGCCCTGAGGAGATGAGGTATACCTTTCATACTCCAAATGACCACGGTTACGTAAAGCATCGGTACCACACATAGGTCAATGGAAGAGCCGGATTCCCATGACCTCAACTATCTCGGTCAGTACGAGATAACATGCAGGACATCTTGTGTCTCTGCTAGATAGCTTTCCAGGGTATACTGGCAACATCGCTATTAGAGTTATAGCCCATAGCATATACTCTCTTCAGGATATGGCCCGTAGCCAATGCCCGATATTATTTTGTGGAGTCATGGCCCGTAGCCATGCTCTTATTGGGGTATGGTCCGTAACCAATCCCATTCATAGGACATAGCCCGTAGCAATGCCTATGGGGCATAAGGATATAATTGCCCAATTCCCCCCACATATTCAAAAATATGCGTTCCGAGTAAACTCGTTTGACCATTCAGCTAATTCTGACGCTGATGGATCTGTGATCAGGGCAACTACATTATATGGTATCACTTGATTAATTAAGTACATTATCATATTCTTTTAGCATCAGCCAAGTTTCCAAACATAACTTAATAAGACAAATGCTATAAAGAAAACATGTACTATTTCCATTAATCACTTCTCAGTCTTTATAAGACATGGGGATCTCAGTCCCTCATTTCAATACTGGGAATTTTCATTCCTTTGCAACTCAATGCCATAATCATATGGTTCTAGGTATTCAAACCCTTAGCTCATCATTAAGCATTATTACCACTTTTTCAGGTAATTATCACCTTCAGGTCACCTGACCAAGGTAAATATGATGCTTATTACATAAACATCTTCTCATGGCACTTAAGGCCCATTACTTCTCTTATTACCTCATACTAGGAAATAAGGTATAGCATTGCACATAAGGCCCAATAAACAATGCCAATACATAAAATGTCATAGCTCATACCTGGATATGTTCATCATCACATCATACCTGCATGGTTAGTACAGATGATAATACATCAATTTCATATCAGCACAATGCAAAACAATATATAACATCATTATTCAAGGGTAACACCACTATTCCCTTACCAGGGTTAGGGTTTCCCATTTCTCATTAATTCAGACCCTCTTGATTTAACCAACTTTATCTTGTATTAAGGTATTTCCCCTCTTAATACATTCCATCACAGAATACTCACCCTTAGCATATAATGCATAGGCCAAACATTAGAATTGTCCAGCTATCTCACATGATATGGACTTATCTTAGTTTAAGGCATAACTTTATTATAAAGTTGCCTATAAACAATTGCAATGATACGCCCTCAACTAGGGTTTCACAAGCATACACCCTCAACCAGGGTTCACAATGATACACCCTCCACTAGGATTTCACAAGGTTACACCCTCAACCAGGGTTCACAATGATACACCCTCCACTAGGGTTTCACAAGGATACACCCTCAACCAGGGTTTACTAACATCCTAATTAGTGATTTCACATGTAGACAACCTCTTATTAAGGTTATACATTGAATCAGCCTCAATTAGGGTTTACATCATGTATTGGGTCCATGAATTTGTTATGCATTAATGACTAGTACCATTAAAAGTATCTCCCACCTAATCACATTAGGTTTTCAAAAAGGTTTAATCAATTAGACCTTCAATAACATGAGGTATCCAATTGAATTAACCAAATTGAACCACACTCAATTCTAATCAATGGAACTTCAACCAATTGGATCATCAACTCAATCATCATTTGAATCATGGCTCACCCCTCCATTGGGACTTCAATTATGGTCTAGTCGCAATGGGATTAGGGTTTATAAACACCAATTAGAGCTTTGAAGTTGATCATCAATCATGCTACTAATTGTGTTTCAATTGATTGCATTGGACCTTCAACCATTGAATTCATGGAACCAATCATCAATTGGACCTATGCTCATACTCCAATTGAGTTTAATAGGTCAACCTTCAACTAATTTGACCCTCAATTGACCCTCAATTGGTCATCAATTAGGGCTTGATTCAATTGAATTAGGGTTTGGAATCGAAGATCCAACAACACTCATCAATGCAAGATTGGTTACTTTGAAACTATTGAACCATTATCCAAATTGGGTATGACTTGACCCCAAACGGTCTTGAGGTCGTTTGGATGACCTCCAAACGGTCTTGAGACCGTTTGCCCATCATATCACTCAAATCTAAGCAATCCAAGTAGGGTTTGGTTCATTGGATTGATCACCAAATCAGCATTACATTGTTTAACAACTTGGTACCTTTAGACCTTCAAACACCTAACCATACTCAACCCTAGACCTGCAAACGGTCTTGGGTGACCACCAAACGGTCTTGAGACCATTTGGATGAGCTCCAAACGGTCTTGAGACCGTTTGCCCATCCAATCTTTGGACTCTAGTGAAAATTCATCATGGATTGGTCTATCGAGTTGATCAACAAATCAATACTACATTGCAATATGATTAGTACCTTTGGACCTTCAATTGGTCAACTATACTTGACCCCAGACCTCCAAACGGTCTTGAGGTGACCCCAAACGGTCTTGAGACCGTTTGGATGATCCCCCAAACGGTCTTGAGACCGTTTGGGCTAATCAACCCAAAATCTCAAATTAGCTCATTGTGATTTCAGTACTGATTTCAATTAGGGTTAGCCCAGTTGATTAGTCTTCAACTCATGACTCGTTTGGAATTAATCCATAAAATTTGTTGAATCATTAGATCACATCATTAGGAACAGTAATACCAAACGGTCAACTATTGGTCAATGCACTCAAACGGTCTTGAGACCGTTTGCCCAAACGGTTCAATTAAATCAGATTGAAAATCAGCACTTAATCCAATTAGGTTTCCCTAATTGATTAGGCTTCAACCCACGATTTCTTTGGCGTTAATACCTCAAATTTGGAGGGTTATTAATAAACATAATTATTAACAGGAATCCCAAACGGTCAACGCTTGGTCAACCATCTCAAATGGTCTTGAAACCGTTTGCTCAACCAGGTCAAGTTAATCAGGTTGAAAATCAGCACATAATTTAATCTGATTGTCTAATTTATTGGCTTTCAACTCTCGATTCCTTTGGAGTTAATCCCTAAAATTTGGAGGGTCATCATCCTACATAATTAGGAACAAAATTCCCAAACGGTCAACGCTTGGTCAACCATCTCAAATGGTTTCAAACCGTTTGCCCTTAAACGGTTTGCTGAAACCGCATAGCCAATCAAATTAAAACGATTTGGAGTAGCTATCAAAACGGTTTTGCTTGGTAATTTTCTTTGGATAAGCATCTAGGATGATGTCATCATCCCCTTCCTTCGAACAACCAAGAACAGCAACTGTTCTTGATGGAAATTGCAGCAAAGAAACAAGAGTGTATCAAATTGAAGAAATCAATCAACAAAACATAGAGAATTGATGCAATAGCAATGTTTAAGGGTTTGAGTTATAAAACCCGCCTCCAATTGAGCTCCAAAGCTCCAAGCTCACGCCATTAATGGTGGATGAAGCTCTTGCAACTCCCCCTAGGCTCGTCCTCAAGCTTTTGATTGCAAAAGTTGGCTAGGGTTGAAGAGGAGATCGAAATAAGAAGGAATCCATAATTTATTTTTGATTTCCACCATGAAATCATGGAGAACGAAGGTCAAGGGATTCCCACAGGTTGGGTACGTGCTCCCTGCTCCTCCCTAGCTCCTTGGTTGGTTTTTCAAGCAAGGGGAAGAAGCAAATCCGAAAAAGGCCTTGGTTTGGGCTTAGAAATGGCACTTTTATAAGGAAATTGATGAGAGAGAAAATGCCTTATAAAAATCCAATTAATCCCTATAAAGTGGCCGCCTCTTCCCCCTCAACTACCTTGGGTACGAGGCACCTTCCTTGCCTTTAATTCTTCTTCATTATCCTCAATTTAATGAAAAGCAAATTAAGCACCTTAGTGCTTATAATATAATATCCCACATGTGAGTGGATATTACTTTTCTTTATAAAAAGGTGAGTGGAATTTCACCTACTTAAGATATTTTCGTTCCTTATCTTGTTAAAGGAACGTCCATCCTTATTCAAAATGAACCCAAAACATTTTGTTTGAAAGCCCTTCAATTATTTTTATTCATTTTTGCCCTAAATCGAATTAGGGTTTCAATTAGGCATTATTCTTGATTATTTTAATGTCAAGATTCTCTCTCCTACAACTTAATTCAAATGAGGAGTCCCTCTCATTTTCTTTGCTCTAAATGATGCTAAGAAACATTAGGGACCTTTTTAAAGTGGTAATTTTCATATTGAACCCTTTATTTTGGGTAAATTGCACTTTACTCCAAAACTAGGTTTTAATGCAGAACATTGTCCAACAAGCTCTATCTTGGTGTCTAGGCTTGGGAAAACCATACCACTACATTATATTCATTCTTATGATGTAACAACATCAGAGGAACATCTTATCATGTAAAATTTCCAAGTTAACCCCTCAACTTGGGTAATTTGCACTTTAGTCCAAAATAAGCAAACATTGCTTCAACATTGTTCAAACAGGACCAAAATTGAAACATAGGTTCCTCTTGAGACCTAATCACTTTTCAAAAGATAAGATTTAAGCATATAATCATCTTTCTTAATCAAAACACCTAGGGTTAAAGCATAACCCAGGCCAGGGATGTTACAAATTATAAACCCCTAACAAGGATTTCCTCCCCGAAATCCCAAATAAAGGAAATAGATATTATTCATTCATCATATCATCATGTCTCTTCATAACACCTCATTGTTATGGAAACATCATAGAACTTTGATCAGTGCAAAGTTCCTTCACACAATATTCTCATAGAGTCAATTGAGAACTTATCTTAAAGACATATTTAGTTGTTATGTTTATGCAAAGCATAAACCCCTAACATATGATGTTCATATCATTTTATATAATCAGAATGATTTCATAGTTGACCACTCCAGGTAGCCAATCTAAATCATCTGATAATTCTCAGATACCAGAATCTCTTACCTTGGTATCAGTCACATGTGTTGAATACACATCATATTCTCATCTTTCTTTTTATCATAATTACAACTTTATTGAATAGGGATCACCTCCCTTGTTCTCTTTCTCATCATATAAGGGTCATACTTTTACTTCCTCATATACACATACTGATCTGAATTCATATCAGATCCCTCTTTCTTGTACTTAAGATATGATACATTTATCCATACCATATTTCCAATTTCATGATACTCATTAGATTGTCTCATAATGATTGCTTGATCAGGGCAATCAAAAAGATATCAATCTAAGAGTTTCCATACTCACTTTATCATCAATAGTTGTATACCTGATCAGGGTTTACAAGTACTGAGATCAAGTAGTATGCACTTACATGCTATCATATTCCTTTCTTTTCATATTACCATAACATAAGATTTAACATCCTTGGATTTTATCCAGGCATCTCTTCTATACCTCTTCCTCTTTCATGGAGGTAAGATCAATATAGAGCATTTAAAAGAATACTGAATAGAATTCAAATTCTAGTTCTCATCATTTCATCCCTATATAGCAACCAAAGGGGAAAACAATATCAACAATCCTCCTTTTTATAAAAAAAAGGGTTTAGTGTACTCAACATGTACACATTTATAACATACCTTGTACTCATATCATGGTCTTACTAGTCTTATTACTGAAGCAAAAACTAAGCCATAGAATCTTACAGGTGAAAGGTTAAGACCTTTGCACTTACTTAGTGGCTACTTCCCTGGTACACTAGGCATTATTTGCACTATTAATACCAAAAATTTGGCTTTTTTTTAAAAAAACCATTAGGCAAATGTCTCTAGAATTATAGAGACCATTCCCTACTTCTCAGCTTATTGCCCCTTCTTGGGCACTACCATCACATATTTATTATCTGTCTGAACTCATGGCAGAGTCCACTTTCTTGCTATAAGTTAATATTTTCCATATTTTCCCTTGTTCCAACAAGACTAAGTCATTTAGGAACTCATTTAAAGCTCAAGCTTTCTGTATTAAGGATTGATAACCTAGGTTGTAAGCCTAGCATCCAGTCCACTCATATGCATTATTGTTGCCCTAATCTTCCCAACAAGAGCATGATCATAGGATTCTCTATCCTGATCAGGTCTTAATGGGGATTCTCAGGCACTCATTCTATTCTTGCATGATCCCTTGCACCTCTTCTTGGTGCACCAACATTGCCCTAAGCAATGTGTTCATTGTGCTCTCCAGTCATTTTAAACTTTACCCTTTCTCTGCACAAGCAGAAATCATTATAGGGTATACTGGAGGACACTAACACAGACTCAACAACTTAGTCCTATGTCTCTGTAGACTCAACGAACCTAAAGCTCTGATACCACTAATTGAAACGACCGTCTCGCGAAAACAAGATTAACTAATGCAGAAGCGAATTATTTGCGACGGGTTACTGAAAATCACTGAAAATTTAAAACTTTTTGCAAAGAGATCCATTCACATGAAAACTCTTTAACCATGAACCAAAGTGTTTCCATTTTATCCTGGATCACAAGTACACAGCCTGTACAATTCCTTTTTAAGGATTACAACAGTGATTGCCCTGTTAACAAATATACACAGGCAGTATAAACCTTTGAGGCATTAAGCCAAAACTCCGATTGAATCATTTAAAACTCCGAGGACCTGAGAGTACAGAGACGACACATAGGACTACTATCTATATGACTTGACAGACAATATCTCCACCTAAGATCTCATTGCTATCCTTGTTGTTGCTGTTGCTTCTGCTCATCTCTGTTCTAGGGATTTCCTACCTTGACTTCCATGCATACCTAAAAATGCTTTCCCACGGGGGTGAGACAATTGAAAATTGCCCCAGCGAGAGATATAACTCTCCGCCAAAAACATTATTATTGCAGTTTATCAAATTAAAACTGAGTAGGGGTTACTTTTACATTATCAGGTAGAATTCTTCATCATAGAACAGAATAAGATAATCTCCATTCTCAAGGAGGTCATTGCATCTACCCATGGTAGATAAGTAATTCATCTGTCTATTTTGCAGAGAATATAAAGAAACATAATTAACATTTATCTACTAAGGAATGCACAAAGAAATGCAACATCAGCCCATGAATCTTCGTATTCAATCCTTAAGCAAACATGCTATACGGCTGATTACATTTTACAATCACACTTATGCCCTGAGGAGATGAGGTATACTGCTCATACTCCAACCGACCACGGTTACGTAAAGCATCGGTACCACACATAGGTCAATGGAAGAGCTGGATTCCCATGACCTCAACTATCTCAGTCAGTACGAGATAACATGCAGGACATCTTGTGTCTCTGCTAGATAGCTTTCCAGGGTATACGGGCAACATCACTATTAGAGTTATAGCCCATAGCATATACTCTCTTCAGGATATGGCCCGTAGCCAATGTCCGGTATTATTTTGTGGAGTCATGGCCCGTAGCCATGCTCTTATTGGGGTATGGTCCGTAACCAATCCCGTTCATAGGACATAGCCCGTAGCAATGCCTATGGGGCATAAGGATATAATTGCCCAATTCCCCCCACATATTCAAAAATATGCGTTCCGAGTAAACGCGTTTCACCATTCAGCTAATTCTGACGCTGATGGATCTGTGATCAGGGCAACTACATTATATGGTATCACTTGATTAATTAAGTACATTATCATATTCTTTTAGCATCAGCCAAGTTTCCAAACATAACTTAATAAGACAAATGCTATAAAGAAAACATGTACTATTTCCATTAATCACTTCTCAGTCTTTCTAAGACATGGGGATCTCAGTCCCTCATTTCAATACTGGGAATTTTCATTCCTTTGCAACTCAATGCCATAATCATATGGTTCTGGGTATTCAAACCCTTAGCTCGTCATTGAGCATTATTACCACTTTTTCGGGTAATTATCACCTTCAGGTCACCTGACCAAGGTAAATATGATGCTTATTACATAAACATATTCTCATGGAACTTAAGGCCCATTACTTCTCTTATTACCTCATACTAGGCAATAAGGTATAGCATGGAACATAAGGCCCAATAAACAATGTCAATACATAAAATGTCATAGCTCATACCAGGCTATGTTCATCATCACATCATACCTGCATGGTTAGTACAGATGATAATACATCAATTTCATATCAGCACCATGCAAAACAATATATAACATCATTATTCAAGGGTAACACCACTATTCCCTTACCAGGGTTAGGGTTTCCCATTTCTCATTAATTCAGACCCTCTTGATTTAACCAACTTTATCTTGTATTAAGGTATTTCCCCTCTTAATACATTCCATCACAAAATACTCACCCTTAGCATATAATGCATAGGCCACACATTAGAATTGTCCAGCTATCTCACATGATATGGACTTATCTTAGTTTAAGGCATAACTTTATTATAAAGTTGCCTATAAACAATCGCAATGATACACCCTCAACTAGGGTTTCACAAGGATACACCCTCAACCAGGGTTCACAATGATACACCCTCCACTAGGATTTCACAAGGTTACACCCTCAACCAGGGTTCACAATGATACACCCTCCACTAGGGTTTCACAAGGATACACCCTCAACCAGGGTTTACTAACATCCTAATTAGTGATTTCACATGTAGACAACCTCTTATTAAGGTTATACATTGAATCAGCCTCAATTAGGGTTTACATCATGTATTGCGTCCATGCATTTGTTATGCATTAATGACTAGTACCATTAAAGGTATCTCCCACCTAATCACATTAGGTTTTCAAAAAGGTTTGATCAATTAGACCTTCAATAACATGAGGTATCCAATTGAATTAACCAAATTGAACCACACTCAATTCTAATCAATGGAACTTCAACCAATTGGATCATCAACTCAATCATCATTTGAATCATGGCTCACCCCTCAATTGGGACTTCAATTATGGTCTGATCTCAATGGGATTAGGGTTTATAAACACCAATTAGAGCTTTTAAGTTGATCATCAATCATGCTAGTAATAGTGTTTCAATTGATTGCATTGGACCTTCAACCATTGAATTCATGGAACCAATCATCAATTGGACCTATGCTCATACTCCAATTGAGTTTAATAGGTCAACCTTCAGCTAATTTGACCCTCAATTGACCCTCAATTGGTCATCAATTAGGGCTTGATTCAATTGAATTAGGGTTTGGAATCGAAGATCCAACAACACTCATCAATGCAAGATTGGTTACTTTGAAACTATTGAACCATTATCCAAATTGGGTATGACCTGAACCCAAACGGTCTTGAGGTCGTTTGGATGACCTCCAAACGGTCTTGAGACCGTTTGCCCATCATATCACTCAAATCTAAGCAATCCAATTAGGGTTTGGTTCATTGGATTGATAACCAAATCAGCATTACATTGTTTAACAACTTGGTACCTTTAGACCTTCAAACACCTAACCATACTCAACCCTAGACCTCCAAACGGTATTGGGTGACCACCAAACGGTCTTGAGACCGTTTGGATGTGCTCCAAACGGTCTTGAGACCGTTTTCCCATCCAACCTTTGGACTCTAGTGAAAATTCATCATGGATTGGTCTATCGAGTTGATCAATAAATCAATACTACATTGCAATATGATTAGTACCTTTGGACCTTCAATTGGTCAACTATACTTGACCCCAGACCTCCAAACGGTCTTGAGGTGACCCCAAACGGTCTTGAGACCGTTTGGATGATCCCCCAAACGGTCTTAAGACCGTTTGGGCTAATTAACCCAAAATCTCAAATTAGCTCATTGTGATTTCAGCACTGATTTCAATTAGGGTTAGCCCAATTGATTAGCCTTCAACTCATGACTCGTTTGGAATTAATCCATAAAATTTGGTGAGTTATTAGATCACATCATTAGGAACAGTAATCCCAAACGGTCAACGCTTGGTCAACGCACTCAAACGGTCTTGAGACCGTTTGCCCAAAAGGTTCAATTAAATCAGATTGAAAATCAGCACTTAATCCAATTAGGTTTCCCTAATTGATCAGGCTTCAACTCACGATTCCTTTGGAGTTAATCCCTCAAATTTGGAGGGTTATTAATAATCATAATTATGAACAGGAATCCCAAATGGGCAACGCTTGGTCAACCATCTCAAACGGTCTTGAAACCGTTTTCTCAACCAGGTCAAGTTAATCAGGTTGAAAATCAGCACATAATTTAATCTGATTGCCTAATTGATTGGCCTTCAACGCTCGATTCCTTTGGAGTTAATCCCTCAAATTTGGAGGGTTATCATCCTACATAATTCGGAACAAAATTCCCAAACGGTCAACGCTTGGTTAACCATCTCAAATGGTCTTGAAACCGTTTTCTCCCAAACGGTTTCAAACCGTTTGCCCTTAAACGGTTTGCTGAAACCGCATAGCCAATCAAATTAAAACGATGTGGAGTAGCTATCAAAACGGTTTTTCTTGGTAATTTTATTTGGATAAGCATCTAGGATGATGTCATCATCCCCTTCCTTCGAACAACCAAGAACAGCAACCGTTCCTGATGGAAATTGCAGCAAAAAAACAAGAGTGTATCAAATTGAAGAAATCAATCAACAAAGCATAGAGAATTGATGCAATAGTAATGTTTAAGGGTTTGAGTTATAAAACCTGCCTCCAATTGAGCTCCAAAGTTCCACACTCACGCCATTAATGGTGGATGAAGCTCTTGCAACTCCCCCTAGGCTCGTCCTCAAGCTTTTGATTGCAAAAGTTGGCTAGGGTTGAAGAGGAGATCGAAATAAGAAGGAATCCATAATTTATTTTCGATTTCCACCATGAAATCATGGAGAACGAAGGTAAAGGGATTACCCACAGGTTGGGGACGTGATCCCTGCTCCTCCCTAGCTCCTTGGTCGGTTTTGCAAGCAAGGGGAAGAAGAAAATCCGAAAAAGGCCTTGGTTTGGGCTTAGAAATGGCACTTTTATAAGGAAATTGATGAGAGAGAAAATGCCTTATAAAAATCCAATTAATCCCAATAAAGTGGCCGCCTCTTCCCCCTCAACTACCTTGGTTACGAGGCACCTTCCTTGCCTTTAATTCTCCTTCATTATCCTCAATTTAAAGAAAAGCAAATTAAGCACCTTAGTGCTTATAATATAATATCCCACATGTGAGTGGATATTACTTTTCTTTATAAAAAGGTGAGTGGAATTTCACCTACTTAAGATATTTTCGTTCCTTATCTTGTTAAAGGAACGTCCATCCTTATTCAAAATCAACCCAAAACATTTTGTTTGAAAGCCCTTCAATTATTTTTATTCATTTTTGCCCTAAATCGAATTAGGGTTTCAATTAGGCATTATTCTTGATTATTTTAATGTCAAGATTCTCTCTCGTACAACTTAATTCAAATGAGGAGTCCCTCTCATTTTCTTTGCTCTAAATGATGCTAAGAAACATTAGGGACCTTGTTAAAGTGGTAATTTGCATATTGAACCCTATATTTTGGGTAAATTGCACTTTACTCCAAAACTAGGTTTTAATGCAGAACATTGTCCAACAAGCTCTATCTTGGTGTCTAGGCTTGGGAAAACCATACCACTCCATTATATTCGTTCTTATGATGTCACAAAATCAGAGGAACATCTTATCATGTGAAATTTGCAAGTTAACCCCTCAACTTGGGTAATTTGCACTTTAGTCCAAAATAAGCAAACATTGCTTCAACATTGTTCAAACATGACCAAAATTGAAACATAGGTTCCTCTTAAGACCTAATCACTTTTCAAAAGATAAGATTTAAGCATATAATCATCTTTCTTAATCGAAACACCTAGGGTTAAAGCATAACCCAGGTCAGGGATGTTACAGTATGCTAAGTGGTGTCTTACACAATCACATCACCAAACAACTCACAATCTTCAATAGAGATAGGATCAACCCAAAACAAATGTGTCAAGCAACAATCAAGAACATTTTGGTAAGTATAAAAGAATTTTGAATCCAAAACCTTCAACCTATCAAAATGATCTAACACCATGTAAATGTCATATTTAGCTGAATCTTTCCTCTTGCTACTGAGGTGTCTGTGAGCTTGTCTACTGGTAAATGTCAAATTTTCATAACCGCCAGACTCAGATGCTATTAATGCAATTTGTCTCGATATAGGAATGTTTGCTTGACTCATGGTAGAAAACTTCTCTTTTTGAGTTTCATCAAGAGATGAGTTGCACTTCAAGTAATGGAGATGAGCATCATCGATAAGATCGTGGTTGTGTTCATCAACAAAGGCAATCACAACCCAAATGGATGAGGATTTATCTAGTGTGAATTGGATCATGGCTCCACAACCACACCTCTTCATAGAACGCATGTGCTTCTTGGACATATTATCCTGCAAGTTACCAACTTCATCACAAATAGGGCTCATAAGCCCTCTTGACCTCTTAGAACGACTGATCTTACCTTGCTAGTCACAAACCAGATCTTTAGCAACCAGATTCTGAGTTCCTCGTTCATACCTGTTGTCATCTTTCCTGATATTAAAACCAATCTTGCCAGCATAACTAGAATATAAGGAGATACCGTCATCTAAACTTCCAAACTGGAGACCAATTCTAGGGACTTGTGTTGGGGATATAGTGCAAGAAGAAACAGAAGGAGAAGAAGGAGGATTATCATTATCACATTTGACATTGGAATTAGAAGCATTTGTGTCAAGACCGGAATCCATGACAACTGTGTGAGAGTAACTCGACAGATAGAAGAGTAATCCTGAAAACACAAAACAGTAACTCAGTGAGTCATAAGAGTAACCATGAATTACAAAAGAGTAACTACATGAAACATAAAAAGCATGTATGACAGTTACTACTTAAAAATAAAAATCAAGACGCAAATTGGGTTTCCCACACAAAAGACAGAGATGAATACAAAATGATGCGAAGAGCAAATATCGAGTAGAACTCATTGAAGTGATGAAGAGTATACAAAATTACCTGGTTGTAGCATGGACAACTACTGCTCCTGAAATGCAGTAAGATGAAGAACTTCTCCTCCCCTTACATCGTAGGTTCCAGTAATAGATCTAGAGTAGAGATGTGACTTGGTGCAGATCAATATCTTGTACTGATACTCTGATGACGTTAAAGCAGATTCAGATCTATGCCATTAACCTTCTTCCTCCTCTACACAACTGGGACAAGAAAGCCCGTTCTAACTGTTCGGATTTGTAACTACAGATCGGGGATTGAGATGCTAGAATGGAAATGCAACATCGAAGATCGACGCAGAGAAGGAATAGATAGAGTTCGTTGAAGGCATTTAGGCATCCATCGGTGGATGAATAGACAGGAATGATTGAGCAGGTCGATGACAGAAGATGTTGCGTGAAGATGGCGGCGGAAGAACACGCGGGAAGGAGACAAAATCTGTTTGTTTAATTTTTCTCCATAATTATAGGTTATACCACCGCTGGTTATTCCATCTGCTGGTTATGCCACCATTGTGATTAAGTTGCAGATACTTACAAGTAAATGCCACCACGCCACTCGGGTCGAGTAGCGAGAAGATTTTACCGGCGCGGGCAACAATCAAATAGCCATATATATATATATATATATATATATATATATATATATATATATATATATATATATATATATATATATATATATATATATATATATATATATATATATATATATATATATATATATATATATATATATATATATATATATATATATATATATATATATATATATATATATACATAGATATATATATATATATATACATATATATATATATACATATATATATATATATATACATATATATATATACATATATATAAGAGTTCAACTATTGACACCTTGTGATCATTGGATTACAGTACAAAGAGTTCAAAAAGCATATAAAAGTGACAAATTTAATTTTCATAGCAAACGTGGTGATTATAATACAACTGAACAACAACCAATAAAACAACCAATAAAAGGACAAATCATTGCACAACTTAATATACAAGATATTGAAGCATTATTTGAAAAGAACTATAGAGATAATCGATTAGCCCATTGGAATATTAGTCAAGAATGGGCTACAATAGAACTAATTGATAATACTAAAATAATCAGAGTAAAACCTATGAGATATAATCCTGTTGACATTGAACAATTCAGGACCCAATTATAGGAATTAGAAACATCAAAATTTATACAAAAATAAAAAAGCCCTCATTCTAGTCCAGCATTCATGGTAAGAAACCATGCAGAAATTAAAAGAAGGAAAGCTAGACTGGTAGTAAATTACAAACAACTAAATCAACATACCAAGATTGATGGATATTTTCTTCCACACAAAGAGACTTTAATAAATATGACAAGAGGAAAAAACATTTATTCAAAATTTGACTGAAAATTTGGATTCTATCAAATAAGACTAGATGAAAAAAGTATACCATTAACAACATTCTGTACTCCACAAGGACATTATGAATGGACAATAATGCCTTTCAGATTAAAAAATGCTTTGCAAATATACCAAAGAAGAATGGATAACGTATTCGAACCTTATAATTCCTTTTGTCTAATATATGTAGATGATATTCTTATAGTCAGTAAAAGTGAAGAAGAACATTACAAATATTTGCAAATATTTTCCCTTCTTTGCCAAAAGGCAGGAATAGTATTATCTAAGAAGAAAATAGAAATCTGTAAATCTAAAATAGAATTCTTAGGATTAAAACTAGACTCAAGCGGAATAGAATTGCAGGAACATATTGTAGAGAAAATTGTTATGTTTCCAGACAAAATAGAAGACAAAAAAAATACAAAGATTTTTAGGTTGTCTAAATTATGCAGAACAATTTATCGAAAATTTGGCAAAATTAAGAAATCCCTTACAAAAACTACTAAAGAAAAATGCTATCTTCCTTATGATAGAAGAACTTATATATCATGTCATATTTCTAAAAGAAAAATGCAAAAATCAACCAAGATTAGACCTCCCTTTAGAAGGAAATGACTTAATAATAGAAACTGACGCCTCTGAAGAATTTTGGGGAGCAATCTTAAAGAAAAAAGATGAACAAAAAGAAAAAATATGCAGATATACATCTGGAACAATTACCGACACAGAAAAATGGTATCATTCAAATGAGAAGGAATTGCTAGCACTAAAAAAGGGAATTAAGAAGTTCTCTTATTTCTTATTACCTAAAAAATTCTTAGCATGAGTAGATAATACCCAAGTAAAAGCTTTCATTAAAAATAATCTACCATCTACACCAGAATATAAATGACTAAGTAGATGGAAGACATTTTTTGCAGAATATGTTTTTGACATAGAAGTTATTAAAGGAGAAATTTACTGTCTTGCAGATTTTTTATCAAGAGAATACCATGGAGCAAGTTGAAAAAAATTTGCAGAATTAGAAGCTCGATTACAACGTAATTGTAATCTATTACAAGACAATTACGTAGAATTAATTGAAATGATCCAAAAATAGGATAAAATTATTGACAATATAGAAGAAAGCAAACAATATTTTGTAGGAATAATTACAGATCTGAATTGCATCAGGAGAGAAATATAGAAAAAAGGATCAGAAACAACACAGATGGATAAAGTGAGGTAAAAGGCATATTGATATATCCCTCCAAATTTCTGATTCAATCAGTAGCCAAAAAACTACTGAAAATATAAGTCTAACAACAAGAGAAAGTAGCTTTAAAACTGCCAAGACTAGCTTTACAACTAAAAATATTATCTCTTCGGAGAAAGATGATAGCCAAATGGCAAGAAGCAATTTTCAAACTACAATTTCCTCGGAAAACATTTCCCGCCTAATAGTAGAGAATATGATCTCTTCGGAGAAAGAATCACACAATAAAGCGGATAATATAAAACTGATGCTCAAAAGAATATTTAAATTTAGGGTATCTCAGAGTGAGCAGGATTATGACATGCAATTGAACCTCACGGAGTTCTTAACAAAAAATGAAAATAAATACATATCTCCATTAGAGATTGTTTACAATCTCAAAACCAGAGAGACTTGTGTTCCAGATCATACAGGAATTTATCCCAGAATCAATTTTGACAAAGGAGTTGATCCAAGAATTATTAAAGACTGTTTCAGAATTGGAGCAACAAATTTAATATATATGATCCATGACCTCAGAGAAATTCAAGTGTTGCCCCAAGAAATTATCAAAGCAGTCAGAGAATTTAAAAGCAATAGCCCACTAGTAAAACCTACTAGTGAAATTTATATCAAGATTTTCTCAGCATCTGAAGATTGGGAAAAATTAAAGAAGTTTAATACAGTAAATTGCATCCAAATCGGGGTATCTTCCCTAGAATACGTCAAGGCAATAGAAGCAAGTTAATGAAAAGAATTTGAAGGAAACAAAGTCAACAAAGAATTTGTTGAAACCAGAAGAGCTTTGGGACTAAAAGTTCTTTGCCAAGTATTGGAAAAATTAAACAACAAAAACCGAAGCTGGCTACACAAAGCCTCGGACAATATAATTATTCTTTCTAATACAAGAAGAACTAACATATCAACAAAAAGCAATCTAGAAATGTTTCTAAAAAATATAGTAATCGGACAAATAAAGTCAAGTTGCAGATGCCAACAAGTGTTTTTCCAGCTCAGAAAGCACGAAGGAAGGATATGTCCCGCGTGCCAAGACATGTTGGAAAGAGACAGCCACAGCAACACTAGTCGTTGAATATGAAAAAGATGTCAGCAATGACGAACAAAAGCAATAATACATCAGATATGTCATCAATGACGAAAGAAAGCATTAGAAGCAAGAAACATTCTCGAACGCACAAGTGTTCGTCAAAGAAAGACATCAAAAAGAAGATTATTCTCCACCGGACAAATGTGAGACAAACATGTAAAGTGAAAAGAATGTAAGCATCAATGTAACCAAGAGAGCGTCTATATAAGCTCTTGAGGACTAGTAGGGAGGGGCACTCATAGTCGGAGAGAGTCCCGATAGAATATGTGTATACTCTAAGTCTTTCGTTCAATAAAAGAGCATCGTCACTATTTCCCAATTCCATTCCATATTCTATCTCAGTTCTTGATATGATTCTTGCATTCTAATTTCCATAGCGTAAGAAACAGTCATTAGTTTGAAGATAATAATTCTTATACTATCATAGAGAAGGAAGATCTGTGTGTAACCTATTACACCCCCAGTTCATTTTATCTTCACCGGTCGAGAGTCATCTCTCCCTTATTCTATCCCGGAGGCCGTCATCCAAAAAGTCCGATCAAGCAAAGAGTGCATAAGGATGAAGGGACATGAAGGCTATAGGATGATAAGGAGTTCGAGATTTGGAAGATCCAAGTCTAAGGATTACTTCTCTTAGAAATCATTAAGAGAAGATCGACTGACGTTGAAGATAGAAGGAAGCGAGGTGGGCAACACAGGTATACAAACTATCTTGCTCTTTATGGTACTCAGAGTATTATTATCTTCCTGCTAGAGGCTAGTTTCTTATGCTATGAACTTGATTATGCGAAGAACTTTTATCCGTCTAAAATTTGAACTAAAAAAGAAGATACTAAGAACCTTGTGTAAAATAAGTAATAATCATAGACAAAATGAAAAAGTCGAAAAAGCATACAACACCCATAAGGGTAGTTTGAGTATGTTTTTGAAGCATGATAACATAATCAAAAAATTCTGCAAACATAAAGTGGTATCAGAGCCAAGTAACAATCCAAAATATGAATTCCAGTATGTACAAAATAAGTTAGAAGATTTAGATAATAACATATACGAAGCTTTAGATCTAGAATTTGAAGCAAACATTGAATAATACCTTATATAGAAAAAATACCCATAGGATCACCTTATGCATATATGAATTTTAACGGACAAGAATATCAAATTACACATCAAGCCATAGTCCCAATTGAAATACAAGACACAAAAATTGACATAACACTCTATATACAATCAGACAGTCATAATGATGACATAGAAATTATATTAGGAATTTCACACAAAAATTTAAATTATATATACAACACCAACATTATATTCAACTATTGACACCTTGTGATCATTGGATTATAGTAAAAAGAGTTCAAAAATCATATAAAAGAGACAAATTTAATTTTCACAGCAAATGGGGTGATTATAATACAACTAAACAACAACCAATAAAACAACCAATAAAAGGACAAATCATTGCACAACTCAATATACAAGATATTGAAGCATTATTTGAAAAGAACTATAGTGATAATCCATTAGCCCTTTGGAATATTAGCCAAGAAAGGGCTAACTTTCTTGTAGATTTTTTATCAAGAGAATACAATGGAGCAAGTTGAAAAGAATCTTACAGAATTAGAAGCTCGATTACAACGTAATTGTAATCTGTTACAAGACAATTACGTAGAATTAATTGAAATGATTCAAAAATAGGATAAAATTATTTACAATATAGAAGAAAGCAAACAAGATAATGTAGGTAACCCGTTACACCCCCAGTTCATTTTATCTTCATCGGTCGAGAGTCATCTCTCCCTTATTCTATCACGGAGGCCGTAATCCATTAAGTCTGATCAAGCAAAGAGTGCATAAAGACGAAGGAACATGAAGGCTATAGGATGATGAGGAGTTTGAGATCTGGAACGTCCAGGTCTAAGGATTACTTCTCTTAGAAATCATTAAGAGAAGATCGAATGACGTTGAAGATAGAAGGAAGCGAGGTGGGAACCACAAGTATACAAACTATCTTGCTCTTAATGGTACTTAGAGTATTACACCGAATTAAGATTAGAAAATTCTAATGGATTTAGAACATCTCTCTTTGAAAAGATTACTCAAAGAAAACATATTTTCTATTATGGAATAACTAATAGAGAAATGCATATGCAAATAGAATACACTAGAAATAGAATAAATGTACCTTTACTTTGAAAAGAAGACCTGATGAGAAAAATGGAAAAAATAAAAGATAGATCTAAAATAGGATGGATTCACATAAGAGCTATTCAAATGATGATAAAAGCAACCTTTAGAGAAGGAATAGATTCACCCATAAATGTTGTATTAATGGATAATAGAATTAATAATAGAAGAGATGCTACGTTAGGAATATTACAACAAAATCTTAGTCATCAAAGACTAATATTTCATATTCATCCAAAGATATTATGCAGAACAATTTATCAAAAATTTGGCAAAATTAATAAATCCCTTACAAAAACTACTAAAGAAAAATGTTATCTTCCTTATGACAGAAGAACTTATAAATCATGTCAGATTTATAAAACAAAAATGCAAAAATCTACCAAGATTAGACCTCCCTTTAGAAGGAGACGACTTAATAATCGAAACTGACGCCTCTGAAGAATTTTGGGGAGCAGTCTTAAAGAAAAAAGATGAACAAAAAGAAAAAATATGCAGATATACATCTGGAATGTTTACCGACACGGAAAAAAAGGTATCACTCAAATGAGAAGGAATTACTGCACTAAAAAAGGGAATTAAGAAGTTCTCTTATTTCTTGTTACATAAAAAATTCTTAGCATGAGTAGATAATACCCAAGTAAAAGCTTTCATTAAAAATAATCTACCATCTACACCAGAATATAAATGACTAAGTGGATGGTACACCAGAATATAAATGACTAAGCAGATGGCAGACATTTTTTGCAGAATATATTTTTGACATGGAAGTTATTAAAGGAGAAACTAACTTTCTTGTAGATTTTTTATCAAGAGAATACAATGGAGCAAGTTGAAAGGAAACTTGCAAAATTAGAAGCTCGATTACAACGTAATTGTAATCTGTTACAAGACAATTACATAGAATTAATTGAAATGATTCAAAAATAGGATAAAATTATTGACAATATAGAAGAAAGCAAACAAGATATTGCAGGAATAATTGCAGATCTGAATTACTTCAGGAGAGAAATACAACAAAAAGGATCAAAAACAACATGGATGGATAAAGCGACAGGTAAAAGGCCAATTGATATATCCCTCCAAATTTTTGATTCAATCAGTAGCCAAAAAACTACTGAAAATACAAGCCTAACGACAAGAGAAAGCAGCTTTAAAACTGCCAAGACCAGCTTTACAGCTAAAAATATTATCTCTTCGGAGAAAGATGATAGCCAAATGGCAAGAAGTAGTTTTCAAACTGCAATTTCCTCAGAAAATAGTTCCCACCTAACAACAGAGAATATGATCTCTTCGGAGAAAGAATCACGCAATAAAGAGGATAATATAAAATTGATGCCTGAAAAAATATTTAAATTCAGGGTATCTCAGAATGAGCATGATTATGACATGCAATTGAACCTAACAGAGTTCTTAACAAAAAATGAAAATGAATATAGATCTCTATTAAAGATTGTTTACAATCTCAAAACAACAAAGACTTGTGTTCCAGATCATACGAGAATTTATCCCAGAATCAATTTTGACAAAGGAGTTGATCCAACAATTATTAAAGACTGTTTTAGAATTGGAGCAAAAAATTTAATATATTTGAGCCATGACCTCAGAGAAATTCAAGGGCTGCCCCAAGAAATTATCAAAGCAATTAGAGAATTAAAAAGCAATAGCCGACTAGTAAAACCTACTAGTGAAATTTATATCAAGATTTTCTCAACATCTGAAGATTGGGAAAAATTAAAGAAGTTTAATCCAGTACATTGCATCCAAATCGGGGTATCTTCCCTAGAATACGTCAAGGAAATAGAAGCAAGTTACCGAAAAGAATTTGAAGGAAACAAAGTCAACAAAGAATTTGTTGAAACTAGAAGAGCTATGGGACTAAAAGTTCTTTGCCAAGTATTGGAAAAATTAATCAATGAAAACTGAAGTTGGCTATACAAAGCCTCGAAGAATATAATTATTCCTTCTAATACAAGAAGAACTAACATATCAACAAAAATCTATCTAAAAAGGTTTCTAAGAAAGATAGAAACCAGAAAAATAAAGTGAAGTTGCAGATGCCAACAAGTTTTTGCCAGCTCAGAAAGCACGAAGGAAGGATATGTTTGTGTGCCAAGAAAAGATGGAAAGAGACATCCACAGAAGCACTAGCCACTGAAGATGAAAAAGTCGTCAGCAATGATGAACAAAAGCAATAATACATCAAATATGTCATCAATGATGAAAGAAAGCATTAGAAATAAGAAGCATTCTCGAACGCACAAGTGTTCGTCAAAGAAAGACATCAAAAAGAAGATTATTCTCCACTGGACAAGTGTGCGACAAACATGTAAAGAGAAAAGAATGTAAGCATCAATGTAACCAACAGAGTGTCTATATAAGCTCTCGAGGACTAGTAGGGAGGGGCACTCATAGTCAGAGAGAGTCCCGATAGAATATGTATATACTCTAAGTCTTTCGTTAAATAAAAGAGCATCATCTCTATTTCCCAATTCCATTCCAGATTCTATATCAGTTCTTGATATGATTCCTGCATTCTAATTCCCATAGTGTAAGAAACATTCTTTATCCTGAAGATAATAATTCTTGTACTATCATAGAGAAGGAAGATCTGTGTGTAACCTATTACACCCCCAGTTGATTTTATCTTCACCGGTTAAGAGACATCTCTCCCTTATTCTATCTCGGAGACTGTTATCCCAAAAGTCCGATCAAGTAAAGAGTGCATAAGGATGAAGGGACATGAAGGCTATAGGATGATAAGGAGTTCGAGATCCGGAACGTCCAGGTCTAAGGATTACTTCTCTTAGAAATCATTAAGAGAAGATCGACTGATGTTGAAGATAGAAGGAAGCGAGGTGGGAAACACATGTATACATACTATCTTGCTCTTTATGGTACTCAGAGTATTATTATCTTCCTGCTAGAGGCTAGTTTCTTATGCTATGAACTTGATTATGCGAAGAACTTTTATTCGTCTAAAATTTGAACTAAAAAAGAAGATACTAAGAACCTTGTGTAAAATAAGTAATAATCATAGAAAAAATGATAAAGCCAAAAAAGCATACAACACCCATAAGGGCAGTTCGAGTATGTTTTTGAAGCGTGATAACAAAATCAAAAAAATCTGCCAACATAAAGTGGTATTAGATCCAAGTAACAATCCAAAATATGAAATCTAGTATGAACAAAACAAGTTAGAATATTTAGATAATAACATATACGAAGCTTTAGATCTAGAATTTGAAGCAAACATTGAATAATATGTTTAAGAAATTAGAAGTACAGGTCCATGAAAACAACTCGAAAAACTTTCAAAAGATTCAAGAAATGATAGTAGAATTACAGAGAATAACAAAATATCTATATGAAAAACAAAATAACGAATGTATATCAAAAATAAATCTATTCCAAACAAGTGGAAATGAAATAAGCTTATGTCCTCTTCAGATAGAACAAACAAATGACTTTAAAATTGTACAATTAGAAATCAAATATTTAGAAGCCGAAGCAAAAGAACTAGATAGTTTGTCAAGAAATAGTGAGATTAACGGAAAAAGTCAGAACTATAAACATGAAACCTATACAGGAAGAGACTTCTGGAAGTCAAGTAACCATGCCTATTCCTGCAATGGTCCCTAGCGGACAAGGCAGTAGAAATGAAACACCAGAACAACCAGGAGCTAGATACTGGTCAGATCCTAGCTTTATAAGAAAACCTACTGATAGGAATAGATACGAAGGAATAAATTGGGCATCTAATAGAAGACCAAGAAATATTACTTTAGAAACCCCAGTTGATTATATGAATCAAGAATATATTAGTGCAAATGGAATTTATTTAAATCTAAATTGTGTCAGAAATATAGATGAGGCTATAACAAGATGGGCGAAAGCCACATATTTATCAATAACATCACAGAGTTATGATATTGAAATAGCATCAAGATTTTTTCATTTAGCTTTCCAAGGAATCATTGCAGATTGGTGGAAAGGATTAACTGATAACGATAAAGAAGCAGTAAAAGGAACAACAACCACATTTGCTCAAGTGGTAAATAACTATGAAAATGAATTACGAAGAGAATTTTTAGGAGAAACATGGAATGTAAACAAAGATGTAGAAAAAGAATAAATATGCCAATAGAATACACTAGAAATAGAATAAATATACACTAGAAAAATGGAAAAAATAAAAGATAGATCTAAAATAGGATGGATTCACATAGGAGCTATTCAAATGATGATAAAATCAACCTTTAGAGAAGCAATACATTCATCCATAAATGTTGTATTAATGGATAATAGAATTAATAATAGAAGGGATGCTACATTAGGAATATTATAAGGAAATCTTAGTCATCAAAAACTAATCTTTAATATTTATCCAAAGATAAGTGTAAACATTAGAGATAATAATATAAACTTAACCTTAGTCTAATACGAGATTTTCAAATAACAGAATTCAAGAAAAAAGGATCCATTCCTTACTCAATAATGGAAGTATTCTATTTTTTATTCTTCATATACAATTCCTGCTACAATATAGACACTATATATACTAGTCATTTTTCCTTTTTCCAAAAATACTCTTGGTTATTATGTGTAAAATATAGTCCTTCACTTTGTAGTGAAAATGGTTCCATTTGTTGTAGTGCACTCATTCCTAAAATAATTTCTATGTCATCATTACGACTGTCTGATTGTACATAGAGTGTTATGCCAAATTTTATGTCTTGTTTTTAAATTGGAACTATGGCTTGATGTGTAATTTCATATTCTTGTCCGTCAAAATTCGTATATGCATAAGGTGATCCTATGGGTATTTTTTCTATATAAGGTATCATTTTGTTCTTTGAAAATCTTGTATTAGACATAAGGTTTTGTTTATATTATTATCTCTAATGTTTACACTTATCTTTGGATAAATATTAAAGATTAGTTTTTGATGACTAAGATTTCCTTGTAATATTCCTAACATAGCATCTCTTCTATTATTAATTCTATTATCCATTAATGCAACATTTATGGGTGAATCTATTCCTTCTCTAAAGGTTGCTTTTATGATCATTTGAATAGCTCCTATGTGAATCCATCCTATTTTAGATCTATCTTTTACTTTTTCCATTTTTCTCATCAGGTCTTCTTTTCGAAGTAAAGGTATATTTATTCTATTTCTAGTTTATTCTATTTGCATAGGCGTTTCTCTATTAGTTATTCCATAATAGAAAATATGTTTTCTTTGAGTAATCTTTTCAAAGAGAGATGTTCTAAATCCATCAAAATTTTCTAATCTTAATTCGGTGTTTCTTATTCTATTGAATAATTTTCTATCTATTAATACTTCTTGCAAGAAATTTCCTGCTTCTTCCTGATATTCTTCTATTATTTCTTCTTCAGTCTGATTCTGTGTCTGAGAAATAATAGATTGATTAATCTGATTGTTCATCGTCTGTTATTTGAACAAATTCTTGAATGTTTTCTATTTCAGAAAGTTCTTCCTCTATTATTTCTTCAAATTATTTTTGGTTAATTTTCTTAGATCCTCTTTTTGGACATTCATTGGCATAGTGTCCTATTTCTTGGCATATACAACGTTTGTAATCTTTTGGTTTCTATATATTTTTATTATGATTATACTTTCTTCTTTAATATTTTTGTTTTGGTTTTGGTTTGAATCCGAACCTTTTTCTCTTTTTAAATTTATATTTATTTCTTCTATTATACCTCATTGGCTCACATCCTATAGTTATTGGATGGGTCAATTTTGAACAACAAAGTCCCTGTTTTACCACTTTATTTGTTTTTCTACTTAGTGTAGCTTCAGCACACCATTCTTCTAATTTCATTTTTAGAAATTCTATTCATCCTCCTAATGTATCTGCTCGTTGTCCTATATATTGAGGGTATAATTGCATTGCTTTAAATCCCCAAGGGTTAGGTACTTTTGTATAAAATAAATTTAGTAGACTTTTATTGGTAACATTTTCTCTATCTGTTCTATCACATATTTTATAGAAATATTCTTGAAATTTACATATATATTCTTCTATTCGGCACATATCGCAGAATTTTAGATTATATTGTAAAAAGGTAAATCTTTATTTTCTTTTTCTACATCTCTGTTTACATTCCATGTTTCTCCTAAAAATTCTCTTCGTAATTCATTTTCATAGTTATTTACCACTTGAGCTAATGTGGTTGTTGTTCCTTTTACTGCTTCTTTATCGTTATCAGTTAATCCTTTCCACCAATCTGCTATGATTCCTTGGAAGGTTAAATGACAAAATCTTGATGTTGTTTCAATATCATAACTCTGTGATGTTATTGATAAATATGTGGCTTTCGCCCATCTTGTTATAGCCTCATCTAAATTTCTGACACAATTTAGATTTAATTAAATTCTATTTGCACTAATATATTCTTGATTCATATAATCAATTGGGGTTTCTAAAGTAATATTTCTTGGTCTTCTATCAGATGCCCAATTTCTTCCTTGGTATCTATTCCTATCAGTAGGTTTTCTTCTAAAGCTAGTATCTGACCAGTATCTAGCTCCTAGTTGTTCTGGTGTTTCATTTCTACTGCCTTTTCGCTAGGGACCGTTGTAGGAATAGGCATGGTTACTTGACTTCCATAAGTCTCTTCCTGTATAGGTTTCATGTCAATAGTTCTAATTTTTCTATTATTCTAACTATTTCATGACTTAAACTATCTAGTTCTTCTGCTTCGACTTCTAAATATTTATTTTCTAATTGTTCAATTTTAAATTCATCTATTTGTTCTATCTAAAGAGGACATAAGCTTATTTAATTTCCACTTGTTTGGAATATATTTATTTTTGATATACATTCGTTATTTTATTTTTCATATAGATATTCCATTGTTCTCTATAATTCTACTATTATTTCTTGAATCTTTTGAATGTTTTTCGAGTTGTTTTCATGGACATGTACTTCTAATTTCTTATACATATTATTCAATGTTTGCTTCAAATTCTAGATCTAAAGCTTCATATATGTTATTATCTAAATCTTCGAACTTGTTTTGTTCATACTGTATTTCGTATTTTGGATTGTTACTTGGCTCTGATACCACTTTATGTTGGCAGAATTTTTTGATTTTGTTATCATGCTTCAAAAACATACTCGAACTGCCCTTATGGGTGTTGTATGCTTTTTCGGCTTTATAATTTTGTCTATGATTATTACTTATTTTTCACAAGGTTCTTAGTATCTTCTTTTTTAGTTCAAATTTTAGATGAATAAAAGTTCTTCGGATAATCAAGTTCATAGCATAAGAAACTTGCCTCTAGAAGGAAGATAATAATACTCTAAGTACCATAAAGAGCAAGATAGTTTGTATACCTGTGTTGCCCACCTCACTTCCTTCTATCATCAACGTCAGTCAATCTTCTCTTAACGATTTCTAAGAGAAGTAATCCTTAGACCTGGACGTTCTGGATCTCGAACTCATTATCATCCTATAGCCTTCATGTCCCTTCGCACACTTGTCTGGTGGAGAATAATCTTCTTTTTGTTTCCTTTCTTTGACGAACACTTGTGCGTTCGAGAATGCTTCTTCTTTCTAATGCTTTCTTTCGTCATTGATGACGTATCTGATGTACTATTGCGTTTGTTCATCATTGCTGACATCTTTTTCATCTCCAGCGGCTAGTGTTGTTGTGGCTGTCTCTTTCCATCTTGTCTTGGCATGGGGGACATATCCTTCCTTCATTCTTTCTGAGCTGGAAAAACACTTGTTGGCATCTGCAGCTTGACTTTATTTGTCCGGTTTCTATCTTTTTTAGAAACCTTTCTAGATTGATTTTTTTCATATGTTAGTTCTTCTTGTATTAGAAAGAATAATTATATTGTCTGAGGCTTTGTGTAGCCAGCTTCGATTTTCATTGATTAATTTTTCCAATACTTGGCAAAAAACGTTTAGTCCCAGAGCTCTTCTGGTTTCAACAAATTCTTTGTTGACTTTGTTTCCTTCAAATTCTTTTTAGTAACTTGCTTCTATTTCCTTGACGTATTATGGGGAAGATACCCCAATTTGGATGCAATGTATTGGATTAAACTTCTTTAATTTTTCTCGATCTTCAGATGCTGTGAAAATATTGATATAAATTTCACTAGTAGGTTTTACTAGTGGGCTATTGCTTTTAAATTCTCTGACTGCTTTGATAATTTTTGGGGCAGCCCTTGAATTTCTCCGAGGTCATGGCTGAAATATATTAAATTTGCTGCTCCAATTCTGAAACAGTCTTTAATAATTCTTGGATCAGCTCCTTTGTCAAAATTGATTCTCAGATAAATTCTCGTATAATCTGGAACACAAGTCTCTGTTGTTTTGAGATTGTAAACAATATCTAATAGAGATCTATATTCATTTTCATTTTTTGTTAAGAACTCCATGAGGTTCAATTTCATGTCATAATCCTACTCACTTTGGGATACCCTAAATTTAAATATTCTTTTGGGCATCAGTTTTATATTATCCGCTTGATTGCATGATTCTTTCTCCGAAAAGATCATATTTTCTGTTGTTAGGCGGGAACTATTTTCTGAGAAAATTGCAATTTGAAAACTGCTTCTTGCCATTTGGCTATCATCTTTCTCTGAAGAGATAATATTTTTGGCTGTAAAGCTAGTTTTGGCAGTTTTAAAGCTACTTTCTCTTACTGTTAGGCTTGTATTTTCAGTAGTTTTTTGGCTACTGATTGAATCAGAAATTTGGAGGGATATATCAATTGGCCTTTTACCTATCGCTTTATCCATCCGTGTTATTTCTGATCCTTTTTTCTATATTTCTCTCCTGAAGCAATTCAGATCTACAATATCTTATTTGCTTTCTTCTATATTGTCAATAATTTTATCTTGTTTTTGAATCATTTCAATTAATTCTACGTAATTGTCTTGTAACATATTACAATTACGTTGTAATCGAGTTTCTAATTCTGCAAGTTTCTTTTCAACTTGCTCCACTATATTCTCTTGATAAAAAATCTACAAGAAAGTTAGTTTCTCCTTTAATAACTTCTATGTCAAAAATATATTCTGCAAAAAATGTCTACCATCTTCTTAGTCATTTATATTCTGGTGTAGATGGTAGATTATTTTTAATGAAAGCTTTTACTTGGGTATTATCTACTCGTGCTAAGAATTTTTTAGGTAACAAGAAATAAGAGAACTTCTTAATTCCCTTTTGTAGTGCTAGTAATTCCTTCTCATTTGAGTGATACCTTTTTTCTGTGTCGATAAATGTTCTAGATGTATATCTGCATATTTTTTCTTTTTATTCATCTTTTTTCTTTAAGACTGCTCCCCAAAATTCTTCAGAGGTGTGAGTTTCTATTATTAAGTCGTCTCCTTCTAAAGGGAGGTCTAATCTTGGTAGATTTTTGCATTTTTCTTTTATAAATCTGACATGATTTATAAGTTCCTCTGCCATAAGGAAGATAACATTTTTCTTTAGTAGTTTTTGTAAGGGAATTCTTAATTTTGCCAAATTTTCGATAAATTGTTATGCATAATTTAGACATCCTAAAAATCTTTGTAGTTGTTTTTTGTCTTCTATTTTTTCTAGAAACATAACAATTTTCTCTATAATATGTTCCTGCAATTCTATTCCGCTCGAGTCTAATTTTAATCCTAAGAATTCTATTTTAGATTTACAGATTTCTATTTTCTTCTTAGATAATACTATTCCTGCCTTTTGGCAAAGAAGGGAAAATATTTACAGATGTTTGTAATGTTCTTCTTCACTTTTACTAGCTATAAGAATATCATCTAAAAATACTAGACAAAAGGAATTATAAGGTTCGAATACCTTATCCATTTTTCTTTGGTATATTTGTGGAGCATTTTTTAATCCGAAAGGCATTACTGTCCATTCATAATGTCCTTATGGAGTACTAAATGTTGTTAATGGTATACTTTTTTCATCTAGTCTTATTTGACAGAATCCTGATTTACAGTCAAATTTTGAATAAATGTTTTTTCCTCTTGTCATACTATTAAAGTCTCTTTGTGTGGAAGAAAATATCCATCAAACTTGGTATGTTAATTTAGTTGTTTGTAATTTACTACCATTCTAGCTTTTCCTCTTTTAATTTCTGCATGGTTTTTTACCATGAATGCTAGACTAGAATGAAGGCTTTTTGATTTTTGTATTAATTGTGATGTTTCCTATTCCTATAATTGGGTCCTGAATTCTTCAATGTCAACAGGATTATATCTCATAGGTTTTACTCTGATTATTTTAGTATTATCAATTGGTTCTATTGTAGCCCATTATTGACTAATATTCCAAAGGGCTAATGGATTATCACTATAGTTCTTTTCAAATAATGCTTCAATATCTTGTATATTGAGTTGTGCAATGATGTGTCCTATGATTGGTTGTTGTTCAGTTGTATTATAATCACCACGTTTGCTGCGAAAATTAAATTTGTCTCTTTTATATGCTTTTTGAACTCTTTTTATTGTAATCCAATGATCACAAGGTGTCAATAGTTGAATATAATGATGGAGTTGTATATATAATTTAAAAAAGAGTAACTATACTGATAAAAAGTAACAATATGACTAAAAAAGTAACTGCACAGAAAATATACAGTCAGTAAATATATGGACGTCTTTTTTTATTTTGGTGGGGAAAATGATATTACTTTTGGATGAATCTTTTTGGGGATCTAGATAAAATGCTCCTCTACAATTGTGAATTTTATTTTTGAAAAAATGTGACTGGAAGTGTGGATATATATATATATATATATATATATATATATATATATATATATATATATATATATATATATATATATATATATATATATATATATATATATATATATATATATATATATATATACATATATATATGTATATATATATATTTATATATATATATATATATCAATATATATATATATACATACATACATGTATATATATATGTACATACATGTATATATGTATATATATATCTATATATATATATATATATATATATACATAAAGGTATATATACATATATATATACATGTATATATATAAACATATATATATATATATATTATTAATAAAAAAAATTCATGATATTAGAGTGATTTCTATTGAAGAACACCAATAACTTGACATAAAAAGTAAATAAATTTTTTTGAATAGTTTTTTCTTGTTGATCTTCATTTAAATATGATTTTAGTATATGCGGCTTGTAAATACTATATATTTGTCATTTTATACCATATTTCACCAAACATGACTAGATTTTAACGGTCAAGTTAAGTGCAGTCTAGATCCTTTAGCTGTGAAGTTTGGTCTAAAAACCTTTTAGAGAACTATATGTGGTCTAGTCTGTTGTTTTAGGGTTAGACCAGACTTGACTAGACCATGCACAAACCTAATTTGTAGACTATAATATATTCCTTTGTACACCACAAATTATTGTTTGACTATCATGCCATGTCAAAAAAACTAGTTGTTTGAGATGGCAAGGATTCATGATATGCCATAGGTATGACGAGTATAAAATGTCATCCACAGACACATATAGTCTTTAGTGAGGAGAAACATATGTAAACAATGGTTTATCAATATGTGGATGTTGGATGACTGTATGAAATGATAGTAACATAGGGATTTTTGTAAACAACATGGAAGATTGTTGTTCTCATTGGGTTATGACAACACCAAGATAGTATATGATCACAATAAGTGAGACCTCAACCTGGAAGCTTATGGTTTTTTTATAAGTACTAATATGCTAAAAATGCTAGAGAAAATGATGAAGAAAATATGCAGACACTGCACCAACATTATTTTAGCCTCCATCAATTGGCCAATTTTGTTTTCACCTACCCCATCTGTGTAGCATTAAACTAACATGGATGATGGAGGATTGAATAACATCTACATGGACCCATGATTATATAATGTTACTTTTGACATGCATAGTGTAGGGAAATATGGCTACATTTTAGGTACTACAAACAAAATTTTACTGTTATATTCCACATAAACCAGTAGATCGCATCATCAACAATAAGATGGGAAGGATGGTTTGAGGGTATATCTGGTCTTAGAGCAAGTCCAACGACATCTCCTCATCATTTTAGATGTGGAATTATATTCTAGTTGCACTGGGACTCGCTTGATGTGCCTCCGGGTACGCACCATAGACAGTAGGTTGATGTTGTCCTCCTAGTAGCAGTGAACGACCTTCTCACCTCTATGGAAGTTCACATGGACCGCCAAGAACTCCTTTCATCCTACTAGAACAGTCAAGAAGGAGTTGTCCCTCCGGTTGGTGTACTAGCACCAACTTTCTCTCCCACTATTGTATCTCCCTACTAACCCTCTCTTTAGCTAGTAGGACTTTCTCAGTCTCTCTATTGATTACCACAACTAGAGAGGACAACAATTGTCAGAAGAAATTGAGTTGTTCTCTAAAAAGTCTCTAGATTCCCTCTATTTGTAGGAGGGGTTAGGGTCTGGGTTTGGAGTCTATGTGGGAATGGGAGGGACTGGAAGATCATGAATTTCCACAACCTGTGAATGTAAAACTGGTCGGTTGGCAACATAACCGGTCAGTTCACACGTGATCCAATCAGTTCGCTCCATGAATCAGTTGTTTGACATGTTTCCCAATCTCATATGAATTAGCAAATTCTATTCCATTTAATGCACAATATGACATCAGTACTAACCCTTGATGCAATCAAATTTCTCTATGAATTGGTTAGTCTCCCTGCGATCTAGTCATCTCACGACCCCTACCGATCAATTGGTTGAACTGAGTCGATTAGTTCACTGAGTGAATTGGTCAATTTTCTCCCCAATTCTGACAAAACGCAACTAATTTAGTATCCAATAAACCTAACACTCGAAGTAGTCATTTCATCACATGAGCCGAGAGGCTGGGAGTCCAGTCAGTTGATTTGTTGGGTGAATTGAATACCTAAATAGTTTAGTAATCAATCCACTCATCATACAAGATCAAACTCCTCTTCTAGGTCATGACCAATGTGTGTGACCCTATATGCTTCATATTATGTTGGCAATAAATGTCCATAACCAGTTATGACACCACAACCAATGAGCGGTTCCAAGTTTCCCATCAATGCTACCCAAGTAAATTGAAAGTAGGAGAACAACTTCAATATATAATTTGTTTATGGTGTTACATTTTTTGTAAATTTCCTTTATAAATGATACCAGATTGAACTCAAGGGATGGAGTAGTCATCCTCTTTATCATTCAATCTTGTTCAATGAATAAGAGCAAATTGTCCAAGATATATGTAAGCTCAATATCACATTGACTCACATGTGCATGGCCATGCATTTCTCAGTCTCGCTAATAGAGAGGCCTAGGATATCATACTCCCATAAGAGGGACGAATCCCATCCACATCACTCACAGTCATTCCCCATGTGTGACAATCACTCAATTATCACCTTTATGGTAACCCATATTCAAGATTAATTTTGATGATGTCAAAGCATACTGAACGACATGTGACGAGTGTAGTAACTTTAGGTCTAAGAACCACAATTACCACCAACACTATGAGAGCTAACTATGACTACCATGGTAATAGCTTCCATATGTCAGTCTCAAGGTGGGTCTACTCGATACACTATTCTCTAACATGTATCTGTGCACTTGGTTTGATATCACATATCATCACTAATGAGATTCTGTCATCAACTAACTCACATTGTGATCTTATGTGTTATTGTTGTCTATATACCTTCCACAATAACAACTGATCAGGGACATAATGAGAATGTATACAGTCTTAACATTCATATGGTTTCATTGTTCAAGTCACGTACTTGAAGTCATACATCAGTGAGTAATATCATTCTTTAGAAATTTATTATGTGACATCATTATCTCATAACTGAATAAAATAGAATAAATTGGAAGCTTTCCTTTTATGGATAATGAAATCGTTTACATATTTTTCCATTCCAATCATCATCTAATTAGCTCTCTAGACATACATACTAAAAGACTCCAACTTATACTTAGAGCCAATCACCCATTAATCATATTCAAAGTGATCTAATGCACCCATCATTCTTTTTCTATGAAAGTGCCATTGTTAAGGGGTCAGTAATATTGCTCTCAGTTGGCATTCTACAAATCTTTACATCCCCTCACTGTATAGTCTCATGTATGAGATGGAACCATCTTTGTTTATACTTTGAGTGCTGATGCGATCTTGGTTCCTTACCTTGTACAATACCTCCATTGTTTCACAATATAGCTCAATTACATTGATGATGCTTGGACCAACCCCAAGTTCATAGATGAACTTCTTGATCCATACAACATCTTGTGTTGCATTCGATGCAACAATATACTCAACCTCTATTGTAGAATCAACAATTGTCACTTTCTTGGAACTCTTCTAGCTTACAACTATATTCTTTAGACGAAACATGAATCCTGATTGTGATTTATAATCATCTTCGTTAGTATGAAAGTTTGCATTGGTGTAACCCTTTACCATCAACTTTTCCTCTCCTCCATAGACCAAGAATTGATTTGTAATCCTTATCAAGTACTTGAGGATGTTCTTCATTGCTTTCAATGGAGCATCACCTAGTTCCAACTGATATTTGCTCGTCATGCTCAAGACATATGAGTTATCCAGAGGGTACTCAGCATTGCATACATGATTGATCCAATTGCTAATGCATATGGAATCAAACTGGTGTTCCCTTTCTTCACCAATATTGGGACTATGAGCTTTAGAGATGGTAACTCCATGAAGCATGGACAGGTTTTCTCTCTTCGAGCTCTTCATGTAGAATCATTTCAACACTTTATCAATGTATGTGTTTTGATTTAGTCCAAGAAGCCTTCTAGAACTATCTCTCTATATCTTAATCTCTAAAATCTGGGATGCTTGTCTGAAGTATTTCATAGAAAATGTATTTCCCAACCGTATTTTACCTTTTATAAAGTTGGAATGTCATTCCCCATCAATAGTATTACATATACATACAATATGAGGAATGTCACTATGCTCCCAATAAACTTCTTGTACACATAAGGTTCATCTTCATTTTGAACAAAGAAAAACTTTTCTATTGTCTCATCAAAACAAAGTTTCCATCTTCAAGATGCTTACTTCAATCCATAGATTGAACTTTGTCTCTTATAGACACAATTTGCATCCCTTAATTTATAAAACATACAGGTTGTGTCATATACACATTTTTCTAGATAGTTCATGTTAAGGGATGTGGTTTTAAAATCCATCTTCCAAATCTCATAGTCATCATAAGCTACAATAGCAAGTAAGGTCTTGATGGACTTAACCATTGCCACTAGGGAAAAGGTTTCATCATAGTCAACACTTTGAACTTGTTTGAAACCCTTTATAACAAATCTACCCTTATAGGTTTGTACTTTACCATCCATGTCGGTCTTCTTCTTGTAGACCCATTTGCACCCTATGGGTTTTACCCCTTCAGGTGGATCCACCAAGGTTCATAACATGTTGGTATACATAGATTCTATCTCAGATCTTATGGCCTCAAGTCATTCCATAGATTTTGGTCCCTTAGTAGCTTTCACATAGGTTGCTGCACTATAGGAAAAATGCTGAATAGTGGCATTTTGTGTAGTTACATTCTTAAAAAATGTCTTCATATATTCTATTATAGAGGCATTTTCTTTGTAAATGCCACATAAATACTCCATCTCAATGTTGAAGTAATTAAATAACAATATTGGCATATACATATATGAATAGCGGCTTTTAAGAATATTGATTCCATATCTTTTGGTCTATTATTTCAGTTTTCCCTCGTGTGCTCTTTCCGCCACACCATCCATTAATTAAACCTAGTGTTTGACTTTCTAAAAGCTAAACCTGAACTTCAAAACATCATGAACTTGTGAATGGGTGGTTCTTTGTTCCCTATCCCGCTCTATGGGGGTTCACAGATCGCGAGCGGCATTACGCTAGAAGCAAAAAAATCTCGCTTCGCGTCCGGGATGCACCAACACTCGATCGCCCCTCCTGTTAACCACACTTCTTGGGCTCAAGATCCCTGTTCTCCTTCCTTTGCCTCAACCATCCATAGAGTTTTCCATTGGATGCTAGGAATAGGGATCCAGATGCTTGAAACTGGCCAGTAGGTCAATGCGGATCTAGACAGAATCAAATTCTTTAGATGGGTAAGGTTTGTGTACATCTCTGCCATGGGGGTGAAGGGGATAGCAGTCCTACCAATCGGTTTGTCTGAAAAGTAAGGTTTTGGCGTTGAATCATCTTCCTTGGCTCATATGTATAATGATCGACAACGTAGCTTATTGGGGTTCCAGACAAGTTCAAAAGGTATGGGAAAAACTCAATTTGAAATTAGCAGTACTAGTAATTGGATGAATGTATCAACAAAATAGTCATGTCATATTTGATATGGACTCATGTATCACACATATCAAAAGAGCATATCATATACTTATATAGAAGTAATACACAAAAATGAAAAGAATCATGTATTTCTTATGCTTAGTAGTGCATATTTTTAATTCATGTGCATATTTTAGAAATGTGAAAGTTCTCAATAGTTTTGAAATAGTGATAGGGAACTCCTCTAGCATATTAAAAGTGTATCCTTTAATTTCTGAATGCCAATTTCATCTCCCTTATATGATTACTGTGAGGATCTTCCTCACTTTATGGCAATGTAGTGGTTAGTGTGATGCTCATGTTTAATAGATTATTTAGTAGACTAAAGAGACTCATCATCCATGTTTTTAAACTTAGCCTTCTTAATTTTGTGTTGATTTTCTTTTGCACCCGTAAAGGGGTCATGATGGATGGATTTGGTGGAATAATTCTAGTTCTTCACGTAGTGCCAAGAAAACTGGAAACAAAGAAATCAACAAATCAACTAACGACATTTTCTATCAGTTCATTTAATCTTCCTTCACTCTCCCTTCACCCATCAAATATGTGCAGTTTGCCATCATTATAGTTTTATGACTAAATTATCTTTTCAGATCACCACCGATCCATTTAGTTTCATTCTGAATATATGACTATGTGAACAGAAATACTTTGAGCCACTTCAAAAGATATAATATGACAAAATCTGTAGATTTATTCTCATTTTAGACCCTACATTCTAATCAAGGAATATTTAGTTTTAAATATTTGTGTACAACCTCAATGTACTTTATGTCTAGATTGTAAAGAAACTATAGCACAAATGGAGTGAAAAATATTATGTCTTCAAAATTGATTCCCACCTAATCATCATTTTCATCACACATATAGTTTGCTTAAGACTATATACACCCCTTTTGTTGTTTTATTCTAATTTCATTAGTACTAATTTTAACAATATTTGCATGCTTAAGAATATCCACTTTACAATAGAATATATTCTATTTCTATTTATAATAGTCGGGTTGTGCAACCCAATTGTCACTTGATCATATCATGCTTTGGTGAGAACTACTAGTATGGATCACATATTGTATATTTCGATTTGTATTTTACTATAATAATCTTTTATTGTGATTCTTTTTCTATCAAAATTGTTTGACATTGTTGTGTGATTTTTCTTGTAATTATGAACATATTACCCAATGTAGAAACAAGCAAGGTAATGCTCAATGCTAGGAGTGGGTAGAAAGCCAGACCAAAATGAACTTATCCCACATGAGCATACCTCTACCATACAACCTAATTGAGCATTTTCCTACCTTATATGAATGTCACTTGTTGTACTTCTTCTTATTTGATCAGAAAATTCATTTGCCTTTAATTTTACATTTATGGAATTCATGATTTCATATCTTCAATCAACTTAGAATAATTCATGTAAGCCAACTTATTTATGACAGTCAATGCTAGCTTTTGTTGTATATAATTGTAATGTGTCATATGTATCAATTTTAGTTTTTGATTTATCTCCAAAAATAGGTTTTCTCTATATAGTTTCATCATATACTATGATATTCTACAAATATCAATTTTTTGGGGGAGGAATCACATTGAATATAGGCATGTCATTTAATAACTCTACAATATGCCTAAGTTGTATTTGTTTCTAGGGTCAATCTAATGAATATCCATTCGGACGGTACACAACAAAGATGAAATTTCTCACTGTTGTCTAAAGGTGGAACAAAGGGCTCTTCACCTCAAAATTTCCTAGGAAGAGCTTGTCTTATGCATAAGTTGACTAGCTATGTAGCACATCTAAACATACTTTTTTCATTAATTAATGTATATCCCCCCCATAGCATACTATACATAAAATTGATCCATATGTAATTGATTGTGTCATTTGATGCAAATAGAAAATAAACATTACAAACATCATAGTAGAAGTATGTCTTAGATGAACGTACTACACTATGAGATTCATGTTTGAAGCCTTTTTATTTTCCATTAAAAATATTTTTCTTTGAAGTTCAATGCTTATCTTATTATTTGTTCATGTCATCCAAAGTTGCTACAAGGAAATTCCACAAATTTATTAGTTTTGAAATGATTCTTGTTGAGGTAAAATGCTTCTTTTGCTAGATTATGAGCTACCCTATTACTATGTTCTTTGAACAAAGACTAGGTTGAAAACTAGTAAGTCTTAAGATAGGAGGATGATTCGATTCACCATTGAATCTTCATATCATATTTTGTATTCCCCTATTTTTGCAACATCTACTATAACTTCAGAGTCATCTTCAAAGATAGTTGTTTCAATATTCAATGATTTGATACTTAATGTTTTGACCCGGTTAACCCTCAACTTATATCAATTTCAAGTTTTACATCAATGAGGTTCTCAATTTATTGCAATGTGTGCATTAATAAATTTTCATCGAGAGGTAGATATTAATCTGTTAATCTCATCATATATTTCCATTTCATTTTGGAAGTGAAGAGTGTTCTAGTTATATATTTTCTCAAATTGATGAATCCTTTTATTATTATTCATGGTAAAGTTCTAATGGTTTATTTGAGTTGTAGTACTATTATTTAGTTAGGTAGATGGATCAAAGGGTGTATTATGTATCTAAGGAACAGGCCCTTCAGTCTAATCCAAATATGGTCATACTTTTATATATCATCACCTATTTTATATCATTTAAAATTGGATTTTTTGTTAACCTAGTCTATGATGTTTATCTTTTTGGGTCATATTATACAAGGAAGCATCCTACTCCAAAAATATCCTCTTTGACATAACTAAATGGATCATTGATGTTGGGCAAGCTAGACTAACAAGGTTACATTTCATATGCTCATATTTTATGTTTCTTGTGCATCAGTTAGTTATCTTCAAGATATCATTTTTATCAAAAGGTGCACCAGTTAGGATGACACACAATAGTTCTTAACTTATTTTTTCACCCAAATATATGGATTATACACAAATGAATCAATATGATTTAAGTAGAAAATTGAATAATCAACAAGAGGATGAGTTGACTTGTAATGCATGCCCTCAAGGAGGTCAATATATACATACTATCTTTAATGGGACAAATAATGAATCCTTAGAAAACAAGAATCACTAATAAGATACATCAAAAAATAAGTATGGTATTTGGTAGATCTCAAATATTGCAAATGTTGTAAGATTCTTTCTATATTGTATATCTAGAATAAGTTTTTATAGTTTGATCATTTTAGTTGGTTAATGTGTATATTGATGAAGAGGTGGCAGATCTTGTTCCTAGATTCCTTGTTATTGATGTGGTTGTTGTAGATTTTGTTTGATATATTTTCTTATCTTTCATACTCCTTCTTTTTCCATAATTTGCATTCTTTTCTTTCACAGTTTCACATATTCTACATGGAGTGTTTTTCATACCTTGATAGTGCTTTATAAAGTTCGCTTTCACCAATAGTGGTAGTTTCATCAATCAAGGGAATTTCTAATGTGAGGTATGCAAACTCTAACCATATATATAAAATATCAATTAAAACACTTCTACTATAGCATAATTTGTATCTTTTCTCTCTTTATATCTCATATTACTACATTTCTTGATCTATTATTAATAATATTCTAAATTTATTGTTGAAGGATGGCAACGAAAGACCTATTTATTTCATCCTAAGAGACAACATGAAGAAATTAACATTATACTAACTCTTTTTTATTCTGACAATCATGATCATTGATAGATATATCTATTTTACAAATGCAAATGAGGTTCCATTATGATATTCTTATTGAAAAATAGTTGATATGTGACCTTGAATTTTTGTTATCTAAATCTTTTGTCTTCTTCTAATAAGTTCTTGCCTTTTTATAAAAAGATGTATTTTTATTTTTACCTAGCATGCTCATGGAAAACAGATGTCACTACTAAGGTTCTTCAGAAACGTTAGGATCTTGTCTTGTGAATGTGTTCCCCTAGTTAGGGTATTACATGTGGCATAATGTATCTTTTCATATCTGGTGCAAGGGAACTAATATAAGCAACCCTCTTTTTAATGTTTACAATTCATGGTATGGTCTTGAAGTTGTTTCGTTATGACGAGAGACACTACAGCAAAATTGCCCATTAGTGGCATTTATTCAAGTGACTTTTATTAAAAAAAAAGCAACTATCTATCTAATATATAGGCATTTTTAACTAAAATGCTTCTAAACCACCTATTATAGAGTTTCTAAAACGGACTTAACATTAAAGGAATTTTTATTTGTAATTAGTGGCAATCTAAAATTGCCAAATCAAATATGGAAGTAATTTCTAATGCAATTTTCACTTCCCGCTCCAACAGTTTCCCTTTGCACTCCAACAGATCATGTCTATTCAGAGTCCGATTAATCTAGCTATCCGCTCTCTCCCTAATTCCTCATGCACTCACGAGCTCGAACAATGTGTGGAGCGTCCTGGCCAATCGTCACCCTAGCTAGGTGCTAGTGGATCACATGGAGACTGGTGACAGTGTGTTGTGTGCCAGTTGCCAGTGGAGGAGTGCCAACTTGCCAGCCACACATGGAGTGCCAACCATGTATCATTAGGAAGAGCATAGGCAAGAATCATTTGACCTTCCTCAGGCGCCTATTTGGACCGAGCCCAGCCGAATCGTCGTTGCAAACTCAAAATGCCCCTCCGACGCCAGCGAGCTCGAGTGAGGAACTCTGATCACCTCAATCCAATTCCCTTCAGGCAACCATCCAAGCTTTGCAACTTTCTAAAGAGGTATGTTGTCATCAATTGGTTGCATTTCGTCTATTTTTTGGTTGCATTTCATCAATTTAAGTGTACTTCTTCCCTTTTTTTTACTAATCAGACCTGCCGCATTTCCTTGTTTGCTTCTTTTGGTTGCATTTCATCAATTTAAATGTACTTTTTATTTTTTGGTTGATTCATTCATCATGGATGATGTATCCATGTTGATTCATTCGCAATGGATGGTGTTTGTTGATTCGATGGTGTTTTTTGGCTCCTAACCTCACTCGTGTTTAGATATTTGCTCACTGTGAAAGCTTTCTTCCCTTGGATTGAGCCCTATTAACTATGTTTCTCTTGTTTGTATTTGGATTATGGTTAAAATCTCTCTTTCTTATTATACAATGATCTCATTTGGATTTCATTGTGAACATGATGATGGGGATAATTCATAAAGTTCTTGTTTGCAAATGAATTTGCTGTTAGAATAGTCAGACATGTTGATTTTTTATTTCACCCATCAGTAGATAATATAGAATATGCCCTATGCTCCACATTTGTCATTTTGTATAATAAAATTGTTTGTTGTGGGTGTGAAATTATCTTATGTTTTGATTTATAAAATATCAAGGACTAGACTTTAAAAATTCGTGTTATTTTTGAAAACTAAGTGGATGTTGTGTTTTGAGTAAGGATAAGTGAAATTTTGGACACAAAATAGAAAATGCAATCAACATAATGGGAGTAATATATCTAGGTTCATTCAAAATAATAATAATAATTTATATAGAAATGAACCATCTATAATGATAACTAAATAGATTCAACACATAAAAACTATTATGTCACACTTATTTGAAATTTCCATAGCTATGTAAACAACTCAATTTTTAGCAATAGTTTTGGTTTTTTTTTTACCGATTAAAGTTAACAAACATATTGAGAAATATATACTAAACTAAAACCAAACAATGAAATCAAAGGACATCTATATACATGATCGCCAACTAAACTAAGGATATGTGGTCCACCATTATAATACGGGGAACACTAATGTGTTCAAATTTCAACTTTCAAAAAAATGAATGATGAAATATAATCGTACCATTTTGGAAAGTTTTGATGAATTAATACCAGAGATAAATAAAAAAACCCATTAAAACCTATATTTTGTTGTTTATATAATTAAACTAATATTGGTGCCTTTTGGACCATGTCATGTAATGACCAGCATGGTAATTCAATCAACCATTCCCTATGCATTTAGGTCTATCTTTTTTATGTTTCAATAGTAGGTTACTTTTTATTAACAAATTATACTGATATGTGTTTAGTTTTGTGTTTTTTACACAGTGGTTGTTTTTCAAATGATGGGAACCCTTTTGACATAAATATTACAAAATATTATACCAATTTGTGTCTAGTTTTGTGTCTGACTTTCCAAATCGTTTGAATTTCTTTTTTCCCATGTAATAGCACCTTGATGTTTAATGTTCTAAAATGCATTGTGATGATTTTTCATATGGATTTGAACCATCACTTGGTTTTATACCACATTTTCCTAAATCTTGGAGTCCTTTATATTTGACCCATGGTCAATATTATTTGAAAAATTCAAGTTAGGTAAAACTAACCCAAATACATGGACCTATGACTCATGTATTTTCCAATATTTTAGGCTACTCTTTAGAGCATGGTTTACAATTGATTGGTATGCATTCCTTAAAGGAGAGAGTAGCCTGCAAAAACTCCAATGTTGATTGTGCTCTTTGCATTTGTTGAGTTAAGTATGAGGATCGTGAATGACCCTTCAATATGAGTTAAGCACATCATGGCCCTACATTTAGATTCTAGATAAAAGCATCATGTTAGATTCAAAAGACATTAAATAGACATACTAAGCTATAGACTTGCACTAAGTTGTACTTCCAATTAAATCATTAATGGTGGCTATCAATTCAGTACAATAACCATTCCTCTAAAGTTGATTACATCTAACCCCTATAATTATAAATGCTAGAACATCATCAAAATCTTCTAAATATGTTCTTATATTGAAAAGCTACAGGCTCTTTATAAATGATAACTATCCTACTGCTAATCTATTAATATCGACTACTTGGTCGAGACTCAAGAATTTATTTGTAACGAAATAGATTTATAAATGGTTGTCTCATGCACATCATGGCCCTACAATGAAAAACTACTGTATTTGCATGGACATGGCCATTGGAGGCTTTCTAAATATAATCATTCCTTACCATTGTAGTGCTTCAAACATGAACATGGGCCTACAAACAATCATCACCCCCCCCAATTAATGAAGCCCCATTATCAAGTATAATTGCAAGCAATAGAGAAACAATAAACACTAAAACATTTATATAAATGCATGCCTACTTCACAAAGTTAGAAAAAATTAACAACATATATCTCAATCTCACATGACACTCTATCTTACCCAATCACCACATTCTTTAGTGGTCTAACTCTTACTAATAGATTGTCCATAAATGTAGATTTTGATGGCACCTTCTTGGGTTTAGATGTTGAAAACTTGGTTATGATAACTAACAATATCGAATCCCATCAATTTGGGTGGGACTAAATAAGAGGAGTGGTTGGAAATAGATATTCATTACCAACTAGTAATCACACAACAATGAAGGATTAGTGAACATTCAACCAATTGCAAAGATATAGGACATGATCTCCTCTCTTAGATTTCTTTTCAAGCTATCATGTACACCACAATAAAATTGGTTAACTGATGTTATACTACTTTTTCTAAAAATATATAACATTATTATATATACTTACAATTGTTAGTACATATATTTTTCAGTCTTTGTCCACCGACAACAGTCACTATGAATTGGGCCTCTATGCCAATGTTAATGTTCCCTGGTGAAGAACAATTAAACATCATCCTAGATGATCGTTCCTTAAACCAACCAACCATACCTGAACATTGACATTTTCTAAACAGAAGATGCTACAAGCCTGGTGAAGTGACCCTAAATTTTGGCAATTCTTCACATGTTATCGAGGTTGAGTATGATTTGGTGGAAAATCTTGTATTAAAATCCAGTTGGCATGATTGGATTAGAAAGATGCTAGTGGGTCGTAGCAACAAGCTTTTTCTCTGTCTAGTTGGCTATAATACCATCAATGTTTGGATAACCAACATCAATAATGATACCCCCGATCATCTATGACAGTATGATCACATGATGGAGACATCCAACTCAGATGAATCTGATGATGAGATACTTGTCAGTTCAGATTCATCTAAATACAGTGACGAGCTATGTTACTCTTTCATTTCATTTAGCAAAGCTCGTGGAAAATGAACTTGTTTTCTTGAAGAAAGTCACAATGTTGAGGAGGTCAAGACCACACAAAGGGGACAATAACATGCTAGTTTTGTTGAGGTTTTGTAGCAAAAGCATGGGTTGTACGGATGAGATATCTAGATAGATTGTGTTTGGATTCTTTGAGCTATGTAATTGAAATTTTTTGTCATTTGTATATGACTAAGGCTTGGAAAAATTGTCTTTCATGTCTCCTATTGTGATCCTATTTACATCTAGATTTTCCTTCCAATTGGCTTCCTCTTTGTTTATAATATCTTTGTATTCATTTTAAGGTGGTAATATTTTCATATAGCTCTTGAGTGAAGTTTATGCTTGTGGATTCCTGGTTTCTGGTGATTACAATTAATGTTCATTAATATAAATAAAGCTTTGCAGGAAAGAGTTAGGTAATTGTTATAATTGATCAGTTGTGACATTTATTGTGACATCCACTTTAGAGATCATTGATCCTTCCCCTATGATGTGTCATGCACTTATGTGGCCATCCGATTAGACATTAAGGGTGTTGGGTTCATCTTCAACTTATCGTTGATTATAGAAAGAGACCCCATCTCCTCTCTCATTGGTAGTCATGAATGTATGTGTAACTCTAACCAATCCCTTGATTTGTTGTATATATACCCCCCTTTGATATCATCCATTCTCCATACTTATTTACTGCCCTTTTTTGCAGCTTACATTAAGATTTTTCCCTCAATCTCACCCCTCTTTCAATCTGTGGACTTCAACCCCTGTTTGAAGTACGCCAACCGTGTGGCATCAAATTGGAGGTGATCAACTAGTTTCTATGGTGCTAGGGACATTTCATACCTTGCCCTAGCCTTCTTCTTGACATAACTTTCGTTGGATGTGGGGTTGCAACTGCATGAGGAAGAAGCAATGAGGATAGGCATTTCGGCTTCTTCTAGGTATGCCTTTCTTAACATGCATTAGTAAATACAAAACCCTAGGTTACTTAATTGTTAGGTTTTGAATATCACCTATAAAATAATATTGGCTAGATAAACCCTAAAGGCAATGATGTATCCAAATTGATGACTGGATATTTAATGCAAGGATACTTTACTAACCCTAAAATTTGAATTTGATTAGGATATCTGGTAAAAATCCATTTATGTGAGGTCATGTAAATGAATAATACCAGCCCAAATAATGATATATGTTTCCCTTAATTTTTACTTTGAAGATCTGAATATAGAGATCCCTTTGCTTTGGGTGTGTTTTCCCTTGGGGATTTTAAACCATGTTAGAAATGTTTTTGAGCTTGTAGCATCAAGTTGGAGGTGATCTGTTGGTTTCTTTGGTTTTAGGGGAGTACATACCTCTCCCCAGCCATCCTCTTGGCCTAGTCTCCATCAGTTGTTGGGTTGTAACAGCACAAGGTAGAAGTAGTATGGGCAAATATATGAGCTCTCACCTGGGATGAAGGCATTACATGGGTGAAGGCACGATGGGCTCTACTAGCCTAATGACATGTCATATACTTTTATACCTATTCATGGATCAATTATATATTCACCAAGAGAGAATAGAATGATTATAGGTTCAATATAATAATAATTTTAAAGGTTGTAAAGTACAACTAATTGACTTCCATTTTCCATTTATGTAATTGTGTATTATTTGCACACATTTTGATTTCACTCATGTACTTTGCATAAATTATTTGTTAATGGTGTAGTTGTTTGTCAACATTTTGGGTTAAGAATACTAACATGAAGTATGAGTTGTAGGAGTTATGAGAACATATCTGAAGCAACAAAGAGAGTCTTGGAGATAGATTATGCTAATAAAACAAATATTTTGGATGGACTATATGGGTTAACGAGTTGCGGTGGCATGAAATATCCTCGATATACTAGAAGAGGAGAATACCAATTATGCACTATATGTTTATAAGAAAAGTAGTAGTCAAATGGAAGACAAGAAGTGTTAGTGAAGAGGAACTGATCAAAATGTTTGCTAATTAAATGTTCACAGATCCAGATGCTCGAATTGCATTAGGTCGAGTATCTGAGGTTGACCCCATGAAAAGTGTGGGAGGTGCAATATTAGGCACATCATTTGTTGATGTTTTTGTAGAGGTTGCTTTGTTGGGCAACAATCCTCTAGTGAGACCTTATGAGCAATATCAATCTATTGATGTTGTTGTTGGCAACATCATAGCATGGTGAAAAACACATATATTGCCACATTGAGCATAAAGTCTTGCTTATAATATTAGATAAATGAAACCAAAAGTAGTATCTGAAGTCATTTCTATTTGTTGCAGGACATGAAGTATAAAGATAATTGCATTCTTAGATACTATCTAAAGAGATGACATAGTTGTTTTTCTTTATTCCAATTTTTTATTAGTACACGACGATCCAAATAATGTTGTTTCATGTCCATTGTCGTAAACAATGTTGACAAATAACAATCCTATTTTGTTTTGACCGACTTTTAATTTTGTTATGGAGAATCTTAGTATTATGGACAATACATGCACTATGAATGGTTTGTGATTTTCAGATATGAGCAAAGTTTGATCATCTAGTTTGTGAGATTTACATATGAGCAATGTTTAAGTTTCTGGGTTAGGTTCTCAAAACCTAGATCTGTAGTGAAAGTGTGTTATTTCTCTGTTAGATGCTTCAGTTTGATACTTGCAAGCCATTCTATGCTTCACTATTAGATGCTTCATTTGCTTCAGTTTTTATTGTGGTTCCCTGGCTTCTGGGTGATTAGTGGATATGAGCAATATTTTAAACATGTACATGGAGTTTTCATCTTGGAATTCACTTCTTTTTAAGCTTCCACTTGTATCGATCAAATTTTTGGTTTAGTTCTGCGGCTTTTTTTCCTCTGGTAGATGGTCAGATTGGAGTTCTTATCCCAGGGAACAATATCTCATTTTTATCTATTTACTCAGATTTAACCTTGGTTCTTTTTTCTTGGAGAGCTTCTTGTTTTTTTTAGATTGAATTCTGAAATGATGTCCAAGCTTGATGGATTATCTAATATCTCTCTGAATTATCTTGTGCAGATAGGAGATATTTGTGGGATTGATTTTCTTAAGATTGACATGATAGTCCTATTGGTTACCTTTATTTTCTTCTTGCTCCTCTGATAGATGGTCAATGTGCAGTACTTATCCTAGGGAACTATATCTGAAGTGCTTTTTCCTTGGGTTTATCTTTGGTTTTATCTTTTGGATGGATTCTTGTTATGTTCTAGTATTCTAAAATTATCTTTGTGGATGAAACTCTTTTGAAGCTTTAGATACATTTTGAGTTCTGAACTGATCCTAAAAGAATATCTATAATCATAGGATGATATTGAGCAATTTTTAATAGTAGGTGTGGAAGTTAGGGGCAAGTAGATGCTAGTGTAGAAGATTGGAATGTAAGTTCCGTGTTGCCAATCATGATCATGCAGGATGTAGTACCCTTTGTATGATCATATGTATGTATTCCTTCATACATTGCATACATAAAAACATGTTGATTAACCTCAGGCATTGTTTGGAAATGTCCTTGCTTGATTGTTGTTGCAGGTTGTTCAAACAATTGCTCCTCATCTTCTTGGTCCAACTAATGGTTGTGTGGCTCTTGTGTCTATTGCTAGTGTCTACATGTCCATGATTGTTTCTAACACAGGAGATGCTCTTACTCTCCACATCTTATTTGTCTTGTGTGGATTCATCCTATTTAATGGTATTGCTTTACTTCCCTCAGAATTTTATATTTCTTGTTAAATTAGACAATAGTCACATATCAACTTATATGTTCTTACTTCATTGATCTGCTAATGAGATATCTACCTTCTTCTATACTATGATTTTGTGTGAACAACCCAGTTCCCTAGTGGTGAATATGAGGATCCTAGGTCTCCCGTCTCACCTTTGATGATGACTTGGGTGCTTTTGTTACAGTAGAAATTAAATGCTAATCCTTTATAAAAGATCCTTTATTTACATGCTTCAAGGGCTCTTATAGATGAGTAGTTGCATGTCCAACATGAATAGTGGTAGGTTATGGTAACCTATCATTGGTGATTTAAGTTCCTATAATGCTCTACATTGTTTATGTAACTAATGAGGGATAAAATTGAGCAGACATCCATCTTTCATTTTGCATCTCGTGGATCCCATCTAGTAGACTAGAAATATTACCTTCAAATTAGTCAGCATGTATATGATATTATCTAGTGTTTTTAGCAACTTAATTTGGACAGATATAAACTGTTTGATGTGCTCCAAAGCACAAAGCTTCAAACCCTCTGCAATGATCAATGGTTGCACTCATTCCACATATGGCTTCATCTTGCTATGGCTCTTGTGCCTCTTCCTGAAATCCGCTACCTTAGTTACCAGGGTGTACTTGAAGAGGGCATGGTTTCTTGGCAGAGAGAGAGCACACCTTTCTCATTGTTTTTGTTGGGATGGTCTTGATTCAGAAAGGAAAAGAAACCAGTTGTTTGTTTAATCAATAATTTTATATCTGCTCTTGTATTTTGTGAATGACAACATGCCTTCTTGAATTTGTATCAGCATTGCTTTATTTTGTTCAATCCTCAGTCATACCAGCCATTCCATTACTTGTTATTTTTATTTTGTCTTCTCTTTATCTGAATTATGGTGTTTCACTCCCTCTTCTTCTCCGTTTATTTTCCCACCTACTAAATGTTGTCTTATCCCTCTTCAGTCATGATCATTAATGTTCAGGGATTAGAGACTATCAAGGAATCTTTGAAATGCCATGAGTTCGCCTTCACCTCTAAAATCACTCTAGATAATGATTGAAAAAGTCTTTACAGACTTCCTGGTGTACTTTGCACTGTATGAACAAGATGACTTATTAATATATTCTATTACTGCAATGTACTTAACATTTTATTATATGGTTAACTTGTTTGTTGTTGAACCATCTATATAAAAACCCATTTATCCTACATTTTGTTCATCTACTTTTTCAGCTGGAACGTAGTGAAGGATGTTTTCCTATCTCACCATAGAAGTTGACACCCACAAAGCTTTATGAAGTCAGATATGTTCTAGTGGGAATCAACTACAGATCATCAAGGCTGAAAACATACAAGTCATCTGGTTTAATGGGCTAAGGAAGGTATGTGTGGTTGGCAGTGCTTCAATAAAGATATGCTTTCTAATGTTGATGTAATTGTTTTCTGACAGATTAAGTTGATCTTTCTTGTTGTTATTCCTTGAGGGACATATACACATTTTTAGAGGCATTCCTTGAGGGACATATACACATTTTTGGAATGTTCTCTATTTGGTCATGTTTGGTGTAGGAGGATATCATGTTCAGATCCTATTCAATAGTAGATTTTTTTATCAGCTCACTCGCAAGAATGAGGACAGACCTAAAACAAATTACGCATGGTGACCAAAAGCCATCCTCTCAAGTATAACTGCAATTTTTTGAAGCCTTCATACATAATTGACTTGTGATGTGCATTAATAACATCTACTCCTACTTTATTTTGGACATCAACCACCAAATTAGGAACATCAGATATGAAATATCCAAGAGGAATACCTAGCAAATTATTTTGTGTTTCCTTATTTCTTTCCATTAAATTATATTATTACTAGTCTAAAATGATTAGAAAATTCTTTTGTGTTTCCTTATTTCTTCCTGAGCAAATAACAAGCTATATATCCATTTATGGAGGCATGTAACTCCAATTGTGAATAGACCAAATTAATTAAGCATTGAATATTCTTTTATCATCATTAAGAAGTTTTTATCATCAGTTAGTTCTCTATTGAGTTTTACCAGGTTTAGGGTAGAATTCATTCTCATCATCTTTTAGCAGACATTAACTCCTTCAATGCATCAACCAGTCGCCCACATTTTTGTAGTTCATCCTTCACAAACCATCATACATTTTACTATTCATCATCCAGTTCAACATTCTCATTGACATTTCAACTCACAAACCTCTTGTTCATCCCAGTCCATCATTCACATTGACAATTGTATTAATAAACCTGCATCATTGCCTTCCTCATTCCCACCCTATACTTACTCATGCTTACTCTCAGCTACAAGAAAATATCAAACAAACAAATGCCAAAGTACCCACTCATAATGCATCAACATTTGGTTATTGTATTCCCATGTGAATCTTGTTTTTGTACCAAAATCTTACAAAGCACGTTTGAAAGAACCATAAGGATTAAGGACTAAATTTTCTTTGAAAAAAATGGCTAAATAGTATGGTTAACATTAACAGTTCCAGGAAAGTAGTTCACCTAAAAAATAGGTTAAAAAGAGAAAGATACAAGCATAAAGTTTAGATATGCATGGAAAATTGCAGTTATATTCAAAGTCATGCTTCTAGTTTTGATGATGGATATGAGCAATGTTTATGCTTCTTGTTTGTCAGATTTAGATATGAACAATGACCTAATGGACTGTATGTGAATTTAACGGTGCTTATTGTTGCATTTAACTAATTGTTTTTAGCTAGATTCAATTGTTTTACCTAAGTTGGATTGAACTTGTGCCTATGGTTGGATTGAACTTGTGTGTCATCCATGGATGGTCTAATACAAACACAACTTTCATGTTTTCTAAAATGAGGTGTTCATCATTTTCAAATCTTCTGAGGTATGTTTCAATAATTTAACCATTATGGATTTGCAAGATTCTTACTAATGTACTATATATGAACATAATATATGAACAAATAGTTTCTTCAAATTCTTCCAAAGTTTAGGTTCACTCATGGGAGGATGTCCTCCTTGGTCTTTTGGTGAATCATAATTCATAAATTATTCTACCAACTACATAAAATACTTACCCTAGATTCCTCCTCAACTTGTGACCTAACCAACTGGTACACCACCAAATTGTTTACTTGATGTTTGTTATTATTCCCTACCAATAATGCTTATGGGTTGTGTATTATGGGTAATAGAGTTCCCCTTGTGCTATCCTCTAATGTAATATTGCCTTATACTCTATCTACTTTCATATAGGTTCATGTGCCACCATCTTTTCATGGTTGATGGTGTTCATTCTCAACATTTTTTGGAACTGGTGTTATTGTAAACCATCATGAAGCTATGGGTTTGGTAGTTGTTGATAGGAATATTGTTGTCATATATGTATTTGATGTTATGCTTTCATTTTCTACCTTTCCGATTTAAATTCCTAGAGAGGTAATAAGTGCTCATTGTACATTTTGATTGTAGTGTATATTGATTATTATGTCTTAACAATTCATCTGGTTGTATTCCTCCATCATGTTCACAATTACACTCTTATGGCTTATGATCGTTCTTCCCTAGGCTCTTTAGGTGCTTCTTATGTCCATGCATATGAACTTATTCTAGGTTAGCCTATTTGATATCGATTTATTTATAAAAAAATCATAGAACCTTTCATATTCTCCAATTACTGAAAACTTCATGATTTAGATATATAATTTAGAACCGATTTACATTCAGTTATATTTTTTAAATGGTAGCAAGCATTAATATATTGCAAGGTAACACTACAAGATGTGTTCTAATAATAATTATAGGGTAGCATTAGGCATGACTAAATTCTACTATTTTCTAAGGACATGCGTTCTAAAATAGATGGACCACGGAAAATCCATAGTGCACTTTAAAAAAGGACTCAATTCAGTTATGTTTTTATGGAGATGCTTCCTAGTGCATCTCAATGTGCTTACATAACTAGCCCATTACTCCAAACCATTAGTTGTATTCTAAGTTCGAAACATGTGTTGCAAGCTATTAAAAATATTTGTTGTCACTTACATCAATGCTATGGGCTAATTCAGTACTCATAGGCTTCCATGGAGTTTCAATTGTTGGTATGTATGCCCTGAGAGCCAATCATGGGATGATTGGTGGGATACATTAAGATTGATTTGATAAACATCAAAGGCAAGCTTCCAATTATTTCTAGTTCAGTCATATGAGATAATGATAGAACAAATTGAATGTCTAGAGAATGATAGTACTCAATGACGTATGCTTTCAAGTTGAGGACCTGAACGATGAGATCATACGGATGCTAGGAGTTTGTACATTCTTATTATGTCCCCGGTCAGATGTCATTGTGGAAGGTAGATAGACAACAATGACACACAAGACTAGATTGTGGTGTTGGTTGATGATAGAATCTCATTAGTCATGATATGGAGATATCAAACCAAACACATAGGTACTTGTTAGAGAACAAGTGTACTGGACAGACCCACTATGAGTTTGACACATGGAACCATGACATAGTAGTCACAATAAGTTCTCACAGTGATGGTGGTGAGTGTGATTCTTTGACCTAAAATCACTACACTCAACACATGTCGTTGGGTACACTTTGACATCATTAAACACAGTCCTAAAACATGGGTTGTTATAAAGGTGATGATTGGGTGGATTTGACACATGGGGCTTTTGAGGGGTGAGTTATAGATATGGGATTTGTCTCTCCTGAGGGAGTTTGATATCCATGGCCACTTGATGAGTAGGATTGAGATAGGCGTGTGCACGCATGTGTGAATCAGTATGTGATATTGATGTCATACATATCTCCTCCAATCTACTCTGAGATCAAGAAAGTCAATGAATGTTGACAGGATGACTGTTCCAGGCCTTGAGTTCATTCGGGATATCAGAGACAAAGGAATTATACATTCACTGTAACACCATTCATAGATTGTAGGATTGAAAATTGTTCTCCAACTTTCCTTTTCACTTGGGTAGCACTGATGTGTGGCTAGGCACTACTTTTTGCTTGTGAAGTCATAAGTGTTATGGACTTTCACTGCCAACATGAATTGGGCCTGTAGGGTCACACACATAGGATTTAACCTGGAAGAGGATTTTATCCACAAATGATGTTTAGATTGATTACTAAAGGAGTTTAGTAGTTCAATTAAACACTTAATCAATTGATAGCTCAAAAGCATAGTGTTCAAGGTGTTGGACCAGATGATTGAGAGTATTGGATTGATTGGAATTGCAACTGACTGATTTGCACGGTCTACTGCCCCAACCGATCAGCTCACAGGGTTGAACCGATCGGCTCAGGTAGATGAACCAATCGGCTCAAGTGGTGAGTTGATCAGCTCATGTGTCAATGGAACTATCAGCTCAATTGTTGAACTGATCGATTCGTGTGACCAACTGAGATCATTTGGAAAGTTAGAAGACTCTTTTTCCAAATACATATTTGTTTCACGTGTACAAATTTGATTTGGACAAGGACTAATATTTGATTAGTTGGAAACAAACTTGAAAGTCAATTCAAGTTGGACCAGGACCATGAACCGATCGGCTCAGGTGTCCCAACCGACTAGTTCAGGTGTGAACCGATCGGCTCAGGTCCCCAACCGATCGTTTCATGCTTAAAACGATCAGTTCATCTAACACAGTTGGTTTTTTTATGGAAAATCTCGAACCCTTCTATTCCTGCTTTAATCCCACATTGCCTGGGGTAGAGAACCATGTCCCATGACCCTCCTATAAATATATAGGGGTATTGGGGGCTTCTTAGGGACAAAAACAACTCAGAACACCAGTTGCTCTACAAAGTTGTCATTCTCTCTGGTAGTGGTAACCAGGAGAGCCCGAGCAAGTGCTACCCGATAAGGGAGGCACAACCAGGGAAAGACAACTGCAAAAAAGTGACTGGTGGTAGGAGAGTGTATCGGTGACTAGTACGTCGACAAGAGGGTACGACTCCTTATGATTCCTTGTAGGAGAAGGAGATCAGAGTTCCAGGTGGTCCATGTGGACTATTTCAGAGGCGGGAGACTTCTGCCACTCGGAGGATAGTTGTAAATCCTGACAGTCCCGGTGAGACCAGGAGTTGCACAGACACTATCTAAGATCAAAGGTGAAGACCACGCAAGCCGCGAGGTAACGTCGCGGAGCAAGCCTCGGGATAAGGTATGTCTCTACAAACCATCATTCCTATTGTATAGACATTGACGTGATTCCTTTATTCTGTGTTCGGGAGAAAAAAAATTTGTTTTTGTTGTCTTCTTTGTCTCCCCTAAAACCCAACAGTGGTATCTGAGCCACGCCAACTGCTCTATACTTTAGGATTGTCGATGTGATTGATTTTGGTTTGTCGCCTTTATTTTGGGCATACGATGCGAATAAAAAGTGGCTTTATGAATGTTCAATCCTAAATCCACAAATCCCAATATACATATATGATATGTAATATGAATGCACTCGATACGCGTCACCCTTAAATGAGTTTTGTGGTGGATGTATAGCGTGGTCATGGCCAATAAACCCTATATCTGTGTGTGGTTGAATGTAATTGCTTGCATCTCGGTCTGCGCACTGATTCCCTACCTCCTTATTCGTAGTATAACTGAAGATAACTTGAGATATCTTTCCTACCTTTGCTCCCCACGAATGTAACTTGGGGTTTTCCAATTTAAATGTAAATAGGATACATCATTTTATATTTCTTGTTATGCCAAAGAACAGAGGACAACATGATGACAACTGAGACGATCGGTTCAAGGCGTGAACTGATCGGTTGGCATTCTAGATGACCGGTTTGAGGAACGAGATGAGCGGGTGGTGACCTGAGGATATGCATAATGACCAGGAGAATGGATCAGTTGGAGTAGCCAATCGATCGGCTGGTGGCACCCAGACGACCAGCCAGGGCGAGCAGGTCATTCATGTGATGAGTTGATCAACTTGGATGGCTATAGCACTTCATCATGGACAGGTTGCATGTGATGTAGACCTAGATGAATGTGATTCCTCTTGGCTCGAGGAATCACATTAGGATGGCCATAATCATCGCTTTTATCGTTTCACATGTTTTCTGTGGGATATAGCATGTATAGGATACTTACTATGTATTGTAGTGATTGGATATGTATATGTACCTCTAAAAACAAATCCCTCATTAAATATTAAATTTTTAGATGCCTTCCAAATGCAACACATGTGAAAAACTTGATCGACCCAGTGTGGGCACGCCCTAGTATGGTGCACCATCTATCTCGTGGAAGCGTGAAGGATGGATATGTGTGTCTGCCCTAGTAGAGTGCATATTCATCGTGTTGGCTTTGGGTCAGACTTAACAAGGTGACCTAGATAGGATCTAGCACCTTGAGGCATGGGGGTGATCATGGCAAGGAGTTGCATATGACATCATTCAAGAGTTGCATATGATGCAATTGGCAAAAGTTGCCAATCTGGAACATTTAAGTTGAGGGTGACAGCCCTAGCTGGTCCATGACTCAGAGGATTTCAAGATCTTGACCCACTAGAAGGTTGTTCACTGCAATCTTCTGAATTGATGGTGAGGGATGTCAATTTGAACAAAAATAGTGGGAGCGATAATTAATTATAAGTCCTAATTATATCATCAACCTTTCAAATCAATCAAATAAGTCAAAATTCAGGTTTGGACTAAATTGCATATATTTCCTTTTGTAGTACAAATGACAATAAACAACAATCACTTTTCATTGCGATCGGTCCTTGAAAAGGACAAGATGAATGGGAATAACTTCCATGACTGGTTTAGGACATTGAGAATTGTTCTCACTCAAGAGCGAAAACTCTATGTCATGGATACTCTAGCTCTAGAGGAACCTGCTCGTACCCCACCAAAGGCAGAAAGGGATGCTTATAAGAAGCATTCTGAAGATGCCATTGATGCAAAGTTCTTGATTTTGTGCTCCATAAACTATGAGTTCTAGAGACAACATGAGAACATGGGTGTCATTGAAATGATTCAGCATCTCAAGAACATGTATGAAGATTAAGCACGGCAAGAGAGATATGATGTCTCCAGGGTGTTGTTCAAGTGTGTCATGATAGAAGGAGATACAGTTGGTCCTCACACGCTCAAGATGATTGGGTATGTAGAGAACCTGACGAGACTGGGATTTCCCCTAAGCCAAGAGTTGGCTACTGATGTGATACTGCAATCGTTTCCAGAATCTTGCAGTCAGTTTGTGATGAACAACAACATGAACAACTTTGACAAGCCATTGACATAGTTGTTGGGCATGTTGAGGACAGCTGAGGCATAGATGAAGAAGAACAAGCCGAAGTTTGTGATGATGATCAACAACAAGAAAGGCAAATCCAAGCACAATGGCAAGGGAAAGGGCAAGGCTAAGAAAGGTTTTGATGCTAGCCAGCAGCCCAAATCGTCTTCAACTCTCAAGGCCAAGGGAGGCATGACCAAGAGAGGCAATTGTCACCATTGTCAAAAGCCAGGACATTGGAAAAGGAATTATCCACTCTATCTGGAAGAACTAAAGAAGAAGGAGGGGATAGACGTCTCCACCTGAAGGTGTCATGAAATAAACTTGTAACACTTTTTAGGTATATGATACCAAGATATAAAGTGTAAATCACCCAATAAATGGGGCAAATGTTGCTACCATAGATAGGAGTACTTTGCTTTATTTTTAGCCTTGAAGGCATGTGATAGAGTTATGAACTGCTATTTCATATTTTCCAATGGATAGAAACACATTATTTTTTCATATTGTATGACAATGATAGAAATTAATAAAGTTGATGTTTCCATTCCAAAAGATATGATCTTTATGGCAATGCCTTGTTTATCTTGTGGTACTTGGTATGCATAAGATAAAATGATACCTAAAAGTTATTGATAACTCAAACAATCAAATTAGCATAAATCATGAGAAATTCATTTCTAGTTTCCATATGATGGATAAATCTAGACTCTTTTTGGTTAGAGAACTAGTAAGAGACATGAATCTCTTAGACATGATTAATCAATCTTCACTAGTGGTAGTTGGGAGAATGATTATTAGGTATAATTCAAGTGATGTATTTACATACCTATTGGAGAAAATGCTAATACTTCAAACGGTGTTTAGAGAAATACCAATATGAATATCTTGAAGTGTTTGAGAATATCATAAATGAAGTACGAATTTGGTAAAGTATTAATTCTTGATGAGATCAATGAATGAAATACTTGAACCAAATGTTTGAGATCCTTGTGAGTGATTATGATAATGTATCATAGTGAGTTGGGGATTAAGACATGGTGATGTCTAAATCAAGAAGGAGTCATACTCTAAGGAGTTAGAAGATGATTATCAAATAACTAATTTCTTCTTAAATAAAGAATACCCCACACTAATAAAGGATATTAAGAATCACAAAGTGTTGTGAGTTCTCAAATTTCTTAACAGATACACCTTGATTATCTATGTGATGAGTTGATCATGTGATGAGTCAACTATCTAAATGAATATGAGGAACCGAATTTTGAGTTACAGTTTATGACCATTACATCCTAAATGACTTCCATGTGAACCATGAGGTGTGACCTTGATGGTAGCACTCTTTGGATGAAATCCATAAGTGTGAATGAGTCTTAAGTGTTAAGACACATGGATGACATTTTGATAAGGATGATGCTTGTTGATTGCAACTTAATGACTAAGAGATTTGGCATACGGATACTAAAATTGCATTCCTATAAGGAATAAAACAAGGATGTGTACGTGACACAACCTATAAGGTTTATCAATCCATTAATGAAAATGAAGTCTATAAGTTACAATGGATTAATCAATGTGATTGATTAAGCACAAGCAACTCAGAGATGGATCTTCACTTTGATGATATGGTCAAAGGGATTGACTGGTATGTCAAAGATAAAGAAGGGATCTATGATTTAGTGGGAGTGTATTCACAATCCACATGTTGATGTGAAATGGAAATGTTCTAGAATGGAAGTCTAAAGTGGAAATTATCTTTAGGAAACATAGAGACGTTTCCTATGTGATTGGAATAGAGATCTATAGAGATAGTTCTCGAAAACCTCTTCACCTAAAAAGAGAGAGCATACATTAGCAATCTATACTGAAGGGTTTAGTGTGCACAAATTCAGTGGGAAAAAACTTGTCCATGTTGCATGGAGTTAGTATCCCAAGGCCAAGTGTCCAATTCTTATGAAGAATGGGAACACTAAGAATAGATATGGATCTATCATGTATATAATCATCCCATTATGTTGCATGTATGGACATAGCAAGAATAAAATATCATTTTGTATGTAGGACATGACAATATGATGTGCTCATCCTGATAACTCATATGTGGGACATGATGAGTGGATGGCTGTCTAGTTCCAGTAAGGGTTACTGGAATACCATAAGAACTTTATATGTACTTGAGAAGTACTAGTTCTATGGAAGTAAGGAAGGGTTCACAGTAAAGAGTTACATTGATGCAAACTTCTGAAAAGGACAGAAAATTAATTACAAAATATATATCGGATATATAAAAGTGAATGTTTGTTGATAAATGGAAATGTTCCATTTAAGCTATTTTAAAAGGAAATTTCGAGTATATGTGTGTTAGAGAACAGTAGTGGATACTATATGGATCTAGGAGTTTACAGAGATAAACTTATAGTTATTCTGGTCATTGATGACAAGTTAGGAGTACTTGGTCAAACAATGTGGCTAAAGGTTAGCAAAGGAATACTAGATCTCATATTACGGCAACTCCATCTCGTAAGTGTGACGTACAACAAAGTGATGAGAGATATGCAGTTAATACCGACTTCGGTAAGGTGTTGCCATAACTCACTATGTTAGCACTAGAGCAGAGTAATATGTGGGACATGTTTGAAGATCACTATGAATATGATTCAAGGGTTATTGGCTCGTAGTGCAAGTGGGAGTCTTTTGGTATGTATGCCCTGAGAGCCAATCATGGGATGATTGGTGGAATACATTAAGATTCATTTGATAAACATCAAAGGCAAGCTTCTAATTATTTCTGGTTTAGTCATATGAGATAATGATATAATAGATTGAATGTCTAGAGAATGACAATACTCAATGATGTATGCTTTCAGGTTGAGGACCTGAACGATGAGATCATACGGATGCTAAGAGTTTGTACATTCTTATTATGTCCCTAGTCGGATGTCATTGTGGAAGGTAGATAGAAAACAATGAAATACAAGACTAGATTGTGGTGTTGGCTGATGATAGAATCTCATTAGTCATGATATGGAGATATCAAACCAAACACATAGGTACTTGTTAGAGAACAAGTGTACCGGACAGACCCACCGTGAGTTTGACACATGGAATAAACTTGTAACACTTTTTGAGGTATATGATACCAAGATATAAAGTGTAAAGCACCCAATAAATGGGGCAAATATTGCTGCCATAAATAGGAGTACTTTAGTTTATTTTCAGCCTTGAAGGCATGTAATAGAGTTATGAAGTGCTATTTCATATTTGCCAATGGATAGAAACACCTTATTTTTTCATATTGTATGAAAATGATGGAAATTAATAAAGTTGATGTTTCAATCTTTGTGGCAATGCCTTATTTATCTTCTGGTACTTGGTATGCATAAGATAAAGTGATTCCTAAAAGTTATTGATAACTCAAACTATCAAATTAGCATAAATCATGAGAAATTCATTTCTAGTTTCCATTTGATGGATAAGCCTAGACTCTTTTCAGTTAGAGAACCAGTAAGAGACATGAATCTCTTGGACATGATTAATCAATCTTCACTAAGGTAGTGGGAGAATGATTATCCTATTAGGTATAATACATGTGATGTATTTACATACCTATTAGAGTTAATGCTAGTACTTCAAATAGTATTTATAGAAATACCAATATGAATATCTTGAAGTGTTCACAAATATCATAGAATTTGGTAAAGTGTTAATTCTTGATGAGATCAATGAATGAAATACTTGAACCAAATGTTTGAGATCCTTATGAGTGATTATGATAGTGTATCATAGTGAGCTCGTGATTAAGGCATGGTGACGTCTAAATCAAAAGGAGTCATACTCTAAGGAGTTAGAGGATGATTATCAAATAACTAATTTATTCTTAAATAAAGAATACCTTACACTAATAAAGGATATTAAGAATCACAAAGTGTTGTGAGTTCTCAAATTCCTTAACAGATACACCTCAAATATCTAAATGAATATTGAGGAACCATATCTTAAGTTATGGTTTATGACCATTACGTCCTAAATGACTTCCATGTGAACCATAAGGCATGACTTTGATGGTAGCACCCATTGGGATGAAATCCATAAGTGTGAATGAGTCTTATGTGTTAAGACACATGGATGAAATTTTTAGAAAGATGATGCTTGTTGATTGCAACTTAATGACTAAGAGATTTGTCATACGGATACTAAAACCACATTCCTATGAGGAATAAAACAAGGATTTGTACGTGACACAACCTATAAGGTTTATGAATCCATTAATGCAAATGAATTCTATAAGTTACAATGGACTAATCAATGTGATTGATTGAGTACAAGAAACTTAGAACTATGATCTTTACTTTGATAATATAGTCAATGGGTTTGACTGATATGTCAAAGATAATGAAGGGATCTGTGATTTAGTGGGAGCATATTCACATTCCACATGTTAATGTGAAATGAAAATGTTCTAGAATGGAAATCAAAAGTGGAAATTATCTTTAAGGAAGATAGAAACGTTTCCTATGTGATAGGAATAGATATCTGTATAGATAGTTATCGAAAACCTCTCGACCTGAAAAGAGATAGCATACATTGGCAATCTATACTGAAGGGTTCAATGTGCACAGCTTCAGTGGGTGAAAACTTGTGCACGTTATGTGGAATTAGTATCCCAAGGCCAAGTGTCAAATTCTTATGTAGAATGGGAACACTAAGAATAGATATGAATCTATCATGTATGCCATTATCCCATTATCTTGCATGTATAGGACATAGCAAGAATAGAATGCATTCATCATCTTGTATGTAGGACATGACAATATGATGTGCTCATCTTGATAACTCGTATGTGGGACATGACGAGTGGATGTATGTCTAGTTCCAGTAAGGGTTACTGGAATACCATGAGAACCTGATAAGTACTTGAGTTGTACTAGTTCTATGGAAATAAGGAAGGGTTCACTGTAAAGAGTTACACTAATGCGAACTTCCAAAAAGGACAAAATATTAATTGCAAAAAATATATGAGATATATAAAAGTGATTGTTTGTTGATAAATGGACATGTTCCAATAAAACCGTTTAAAAGGAATAGTCATGTATCTGTGTGTTAGAGAACATTAGTGGATACTATATGGATCTTGAAGTTCATGAGATGAACTTATAGATATTCCGATCATTGATGACAAATAAGGAGTGCTTGGTCATGCAATGTGGCTAAAGGTTAGCAAAGGAATACTAGATTGCATATTACCGCAACTCCATCTCATACGTGTGATATACAGTGAAGAGATGAGAGACATGCAGTTTATACTGACTTTGGCAAGGTGTTGTCATAACTCACTATGTTAGCATTGGAGCACAGTAACATGTGGGACATGTTTGAAGATCACTATGAATATGATTCAAGGGTGATTGGCTCGCAATGCAAGTGGGAGTTTGTTGGTATGTATGCCCTGAGAGCCAATCATGGGATGATTGGTGGGATACATTAAGATTGATTTGATAAAGATCAAAGGCAAGCTTCCAATTCTTTCTGGTTCAGTAATATGAGATAATGATAGAAAAGACTGAATTTCTAGAGAATGACAGTACTCAATGATGTATGCTTTCAGGTTGAGGACCCGAACGATGAGATCATATGGATGCTAAGAGTTTGTACATTCTTATTATGTCCCTAGTCAAACGTCATTGTGGAAGGTAGATAGACAACAATGAAACACAAGACTAGATTGTGGTGTTGGTTGATGATAGAATATCATTAGTCATGATATGGATATATCAAACCAAACACATAGGTACTTGTTAGAGAACAAGTGTACCGGACAGACCCACCATGAGTTTGACACATGGAACCATGACATGGTAGTCACAATCAGTTCTCACAGTGATGGTGGTGAGTGTGATTCTTTGACCTGAAATCACTACACTCAACACATGTCGTTGGGTACACTTTGACATCATCAAACATAATCTTGAGACATGGGTTGTTATAAAGGTGATGATTGGGTGTCTTTGACACATGGGGCTTTTGAGGGGTGAGTGATAGATATGGGATTTGTCCCTCCTGAGGGAGTTTGATATCCATGGCCACATGATGAGTAGGATTGAGATAGGTGTGTGCACGCATGTGTGAATCGATATGTGATATTGATGTCATACATATCTCCTCCAATCTAGGGGTTCCTTAGGGTACCCTAACCCGACCGCAATCAGATTGATGATGCCACCCATGTAGTACTCCTTGGTGGCATCTTTTATGGGGTGCAACCTATTCAGCAAGAAGCATCCCAGGTTGACCACCTTGCCCTCCATCATGTGCCACATGAGATGGAGTTCTTTGGTGTATATGTTGCTTGATTCATTCTTGCTGAAGAGAAGGCACGCCACGAACTTGTGCACTATTCTCTAGAATCAGGAGTGTACCGCCGCCACCTTGCTTCCCGGCTTGAATGATGACTCGCCGGTCATCTTTCTCCAGAGCTCCACGGGATGAACCCGTCTCCATCGGTGATCATTGCACTGTTGTTTAGCAGTTCCTTCTCTGCCTCACTGGAAGAGAAGATCTCAATGAGCAACTTCTCAGAGATGACGTGCTCGGCATTGTATAGTCGCCCATGTAGTCTGTCTACTCTGCCATATTCTTCAATTTCTTCAGGTTTATTCTTCACCCGGTAGAGAGATGACATGAACTCCCTGGTGAGATCAGTGTAGGAGGCGGAGTGGCTGAAGCAGATCTTCCTTAGCGCTGCTTCAGCTAGGACATTTTCTAGCCTGTTGAAAATGCCTAGTTGAAGGAAGGATGACTGGTGGCAGAATCTACTCGGCCTGTAGATTTTTTTTTCCAGTTCTGAGTATCGACGCCCGTGCTCGTTATCTCTGGCATGAACCTTCCTGGTGTGTGATCCACCTTAAAGCATCCTTGAACAAAGAGGGCCAGTAAAAACCCGATTGCAACACCTTGCTGTCAGTCCTTTCGCTCCCCAAGTGTCCTCTATAAGGTGAGGCACGACATTCTTTTAGGATGTTTGGAACTTCTTCTTCAGGGATACACCTTCTATACAGGTTATCAGCACATCTTCTAAGGAGAAGAGGATCATCTCAGTAGTAGTTCTTTACATCCGAAAAGAGTTTCTTCTTTTGATTGTACATTATATCAGGAGGCAACTCCCCACAGGTAAGATAATTACAAATATCTGTAAACCAAGGAAAATTCTCATCTTTGGTTTCAACCATCATCAAGGCTTCGTCAGCATAGTTGTCGTTAATAGGTGGCTCCTTCTAGTTTTCGACTATGATCCTTGATAAGTGGTCGGCGATAACATTTTCCGCACCCTTCTTATCAATGATCTCGTGGTCGAACTCTTGAAGTAACAAAGCCCACCGTAACAACTTGGGCTTGGTATCCTTCTTCTGCATAAGATATCTTATTGCCCCATGGTCTGTGTAGACCTTTACCTTTGTTCCGATAAGATAGGATTTGACCTTGTCGAAAGCAAAACAAACGTGAGCATCTCCTTCTCTGTAGTCGTGTAATTTGCCTAAGCCCCATCCAGAGTATGACTGGTGTAGCAAATGATGTGGTGCCTTTTGTCCTTTTTTTGTCCCAGGACTGCTCCTACAGCATGGTCGCTGGCGTCACACATAAGCTCGAATGGTAGCTCCCAATCTGGAGTTTGAATGATAGGCAGTGAGATAAGAGCATCATTTAAGGCTTGAAAAGCATTTAGACAATTGTGCGAGAAGTCAAATTCAACATCCTTACCCAGAAGGTTTGACAATGGTTTTGAGATCTTTGAGAAGTCTTTTATGAATTTTCGATAATAGTCGGTGTGCCTGAGGAAACTCCGCACTCCAGATACAGACTTTGGTGGAGGAAGTTTAGATATAGCTTCAACCTTGCTAACGTCTACCTCGATGCCATGCCTCGAGATGTTATGCCCTAGCACAATGCCTTCTCATACCATAAAATGGCACTTCTCCCAGTTCAGGACCAAACTCTTTTCTTCACAGTGTTGCAAAACTAGAGATAGGTTTTTCAGACAGGCGTCGAAGTCCTTTCCATAGAAAGAAAAGTCGTCCATGAAAACTTCCACGATGACTTCTAGAAAATCTGAAAACATCAATATCATGCAACGCTGAAACGTTGCGGGAGCATTGCACAATCCGAAAGGCATTCTTCGGAAGGCGTAGGTCCCGTAGAGACAGGGAAAAGTAGTTTTCTCATGGTCGTCTGGTAAGATGGGGATTTGATAAAACCTAGAAAAACCGTCCAAAAAGAAGAAATAGTCATGATGTGCTAATCTTTCCAGAACTTGATCAATGAAAGGAAGCGGATAATGATCTTTTTTGTGGCTTGGTTCATTTTTTGGTAGTCTATACACATCCTCCATCCAGTGATGGTATGAACCGCCACTTCATTGCCTTTGTCTCCATTTAGTACTGTTATACCTCCTTTCTTCGGCACCACGTGGATCGGACTCACCCAGTTACTGTCACTGATTGGGTAAATGATCCTTGCATCCCTCAGTTTGATTATTTCTTTCTTAACAACTTCTTTTGGCATCTGGTTCAATTTCCTCTTGGGTTGAGCCAGAGGTTTAGCAGATTCTTCCAAATTAATACGATGCATACATGACGCAGGGCTAAGTCCTTTGATATCCTCTACCGAGTATCCTATAGCCTGCCTGTGGAGTCTCAACTCCTCAAGGAGCTTTTCCAATTGATCCTTCGTAAGATAGGCATTAACAATGACAAGATTTCTCTCTTCTTCATATAGAAATTCATACTTTAAACCTTCATCCACTTTTTTCAACTCTGGTTTAGCCTTGGGTGTCTTTTCTTCTGGTGCCTCCTCTAGAGAGGCAAACTTAACTATTTTTATTACTTCTTCGTCATCACTCATATCTTCATCAAACCGATTTAGATAGTTGAGAAACTTGACAACCTCTGGATCTTTAGAATCTTCAGAATTAGAATCTTGATTGCTTAATGCTCTCATGAGCTGGTCTACAACTACGATATCCTCTTCCACCTCTTCACAAAACTAGATGTAGCTTTCTACAAAGTAAGCGGATTCTAGTAGGGACGGTCCCTTCATATCATCCTTTACTTTGAAATCTAAGTGGTCATTTCCGACTCAAATAGTGATTATTCCTTCAGCAACGTTGATCAACGCTCTCCCTATAGCCAAGAAGGGGCGTCCAAAGATGATAGGACAGTTAGGGTCTTCCACAGTGTCAATGATCACAACGTCGCAAGGAATGAAGAAACTTCCCACACGGATTGGTACATCCTCAACAACTCCTACAGGTCTTTTGAAAGAATGGTCTACCAATTCAATCCTCATGTTGGTCTTGACCATATCAGTCAAACCCAAACATTGCACCAGGCTTAGGGGTATAAGGTTGATGCTAGCCCCTAAATTAGCAAGACCTTTCCGCTCGATATTAACTCCAACGAAAAAAGGAATGGTGAAAGCCCCTGGATCCTTCTTCTTGTTGGGTAAATCTGCTTTGACAAAAGCAGAAGACATACTAGCTAGATGTACGGTCTCAATACTTCCGCCTCTTTTCTTCTTGGTGATCAGATCCTTGAAAAACTTGGCATAGGTCAGCATTTCCTCTAAAGCATCCAGAAAAGGTACTTCGAGGTGAAGCTTCTTTACTGACTCCATAAAACTCTCATAACACTTTTTAAGATGTGCCTTTATCAGTTTTTAAGGGAAAGGCAACTTAGGAGAGTAAGAACTTATTTAATCCAACAATTACTCCATAGATCTTCGTTCTGGCTCCCTGACATGAGCTTGTTGGTTGTCTTCCTCTACGGGATTATCTGTCACAGTCCTTGACTCAGGTTCCTTGGGTCTGGCTTCTTCAAGGCGTTCTACTGTCTTCCCTGATCTCAGCACTACCATTTTAGCAGATTCAGTGATGGAGGGTATCTTACCTGAGGGATTCTTTATTAATGCAGCCATCTGGGCCAGCTACTGATCTATTTGGCGTTGTTGAGTTTGCATGTCCGCCATCTGAACCTTCATCGTGTTTAGACCTCCTGAATTTGACAGCACACTTTGCGCCAGCTAGTTGTTGATAGTATCCTGTCTTTTGACAAAATCAAACAATTGACCCACCAAATCTGGTTGGTTCGAGTTCTTATCCTGACTTTTCTCCTTAGCTTGACCCTGGCTTTGACTAGGGTTAGCGGCTTGGCGACTTTGGTACTTTCCTTGCCCTTGGAAGTTTGCCTTGTTCGATTGGAAATTGGTAGTTCTGGTGAACTGACCTTGTGCCCCCCTTTTCTCAAAACCTTGTGGTTTCTTGGTTGCGTTATTCAGCTGATGCGAGTTTTTGGCCGCATCCTTGTTGCCATAGTTAAAACCAAGGTGATCCGGTCTCTTGAAATTGACAAAAGAGACGTTCTCGGCTTCCTCTGCTTCAGACTCACTTTTAGTTGACTCGTCAGGTCATGTGTAAACACAGTTATCAACCCCGTGTCCACCTTCTCCACAGGTGACACATTTCATAACTTTCTCAACCTATTTCTTCCCTTTTCCACCTGATTCTTTCAATTGTCTGACATCAGTGGCTATTTTCTGAATTTGAGTGGTGATAGCTTCTAGAGCTTTGGATTCAACGTAGGACCCTTCGCTAGTGGCCTTCTTTGCATGTCCTCTATCATATCTGTCGTAGTCGGTGCCGGCCTACAACTCGGCCATGTTTTTTATGATCTTTTAGGATCTACTGGGCTTCTTCCCCAGAAAATCGCTTCCTGTAGCCGCATTCAGTGATACCCTTTCTTTAGGGGTCAGGCCATTGTAGAAGGTGGTTATCAGAAAACCCTTCTTGTAGTTGTGATGGGGGCAGCCCCTTTGATATTCCTGATACCTTTCCCAAGCTTCATGAAGATTCTCATTCGGCTTCTGCATTAACGACGTGATCCTTTATCTATTCTTGACGGTTTTCTCCGTAGGGTAAAACTTATTCATAAAAGCGTCTTCCAGTGCATTCCATCTGTTCAAAGCCTGATGTGGTAGCCCGAGGTACCAGGATAGAGCCTTGTCCTCTAAAGAAAAGATGAAGCCCTTGCAGTATATGACTTCTTGTGGAACTCCCCGCATTTTAATGGTATCACAGATATTCTTAAAATCATCTAGATGATGGTAAGGGTTATCGTTCTTCGAATTCCCTCTAAAGCTCTTATTCTGGATCATAGATATGACAGATGGTTTCAGCTCAAAGTTTGTTGCATTAAACCTTGGGATGACAATAGGACATCTAGAGTTATTGGCCTTTATGGCAGCCAACTCCTTGAGGATCTTTTCTACTTCGTTAGATTCTTCACTGTCACTGTCCCCCTGGTTCTGCTCCTGATTATGTGGATTTCTTCTGTGTCTTCGGTGGTGACGCGCCTCTCGTGGCGATGGTCATCCTTGAATTGTTCTATTTTAGGTTCTTCGTGTTGTTGGTCACTGTCATAACGGTCATTGTCTGCATGCATAGGTGAGTGAGGTCTAACTCTAGCATGTCACTCACCCTATGAACGAGGTGCTTCGATGCGAGGTGGCATGTCTAGTGGTATCGGTGCTCAAATTGAGCAAAAATGCTTCTTTCCTGAGTACCTGAATAGATTGTATAATCAAGTTAGAAAACTTGTATCAATAAAACAAACTACTCTATACCCATTTTAGGTTAGAAGATCAAAAAGGAAAAAGTGTTGTCAAGCTCATTACTAAGCTTGAGGCACGGGATTGTAGTTAGTGGATTCAGGTTCGTTAACAGTACCATTTTGCCTTGTACCCGACAACGGTGCCAAAAAGTTGACCGGCCTAAATCGCGCGTCCAAAAGGAGCGGATTTGAAGTAGTCAGACTTTTAAATTACCCGACTCTTAGGCCCCCGCAACGATGATAGGGTCCGAAGTAGTGATCGGGGTCGAACCACAGGGACAAGGGTGGTAGTGTTAAGAACACAGAATCGACACTCTACACTCCGGTAAGGGAAAGGTGAGGATAAAGTTCCCAAAGGGAACAGCAGGTGAAGATCGATAAAATAAAAGAAATCTATCTCCAACTAGAGTTATGAGGAAAATTAAGGTTTTTGGCATTTATCGGTTTTTAGGGTTTTAGTGCAACAGAATCAGAGGGGATAACACTATTGCTTTGGTAAGGAACGAAGGAGGAAAACTTCAATAAAAAAGTTGCAACAGGAACATCCAGCACCCCTTCTCTCAAAGAGGGTACCTCTAACTAAGCAGCAACACCCTCTCCCAAAGTTGCTAGACTTGGGTTAGAGTGGAAAGATAACTGAAGCAACTCCGATCCTTGGTACTCTTGTACTCCCTGATCGGACCAAACACTAGAGCCGCAACGCCTCGCTCGAGGGAGTTGCAGCGGGAAACACGATTCGAAAGCTAGTCAAAATATGATCCAAGCATACAAGCTAGAGTTCAGATGCTAAATGAAGTAATCATCCAAAAAAAAGGAACCAAACATAAAGCAACATACATTTCAAACTCATCTAATTCCTATAGCATAATCATTATATAAAAGGGGTTTGGTTACATTGCGTAAATAAAGAAAGTAAATGACTGAAAAAGGAAAGATAAGTATCGCCTCCTTGATTTAGGAGATCGACAAGCAACAACAGATCCCTAAGGTCCCTCTAGCCTGATACTGGGCGGGAGCCTTTCCCAATACACCAGTGTCGGGTGGTGTCCCCTATCGGGCGACACGCCATGACAGGCAGACGTATCGATCAAAGCACTCATGCCTGATACGGTTGTGTCGGGATGCCACCCTCTCAGGCGACATATCGTGACAGTTGATTTGTATCGGGCTCGGTATCGTGTCGGGCTAGAGACCACTTAGAGTGTCGGGTTCCTCGTATTGGGTGGCCTTTCTTGATCGATATCAGGCTACTAGGGCGACTGGAACAGATTCTAAGTGAACCATTCCTACCCTCTCGGGTCATGGAAGTGCTCACCTAGTATCGCCCGATACGCCTTTGGAATGCGACATGCTAGATCTAGGTGCTTTCCAAAGTTATCTTTCATGAGATTCTGACCCATTCCATTGGAGTCATGTAGCATCTTTTTATAGGCAGCGGTTGGAAGAAATTACGGTTCTCCGGGCGACAAGTGTCCTCCATCGGCTCTATTAGTGGGGCTTCAGGGATGCTCGACGTGCATGTCGCCCAGCACAATGGGTGGCTGGCAGCAAGCATATCGGGTATCGTGATGGGTGGGCACCTGCTAGTGGGTGGCTTGTATCGCGCAACATGCTTCAGTAGTCGTGGCGAGTACAGGTCCCTATCCAGTAAGTGGTGTGTCGCCCATCAAAGCCTTCTTGCGTGGCACACCTGTGTCGTGCAACATCCATATTGGGTTGTTGCATGGCAGGGAGTGAGTGTATCAGCCAACTGGTAGGAGGGCCGATGCAGGTAGAACACGTTCATGGGCCAGGATGGGCCTTTTGCTGATTTTGAGTGGAAAACATGAGGAAAACTCTGTAAAAGATGATAAAATTGGGTTAAGAGCGTAGTGCGGCCTGTTTATTCAAAAACATGACAAAAAGGAAAGGACAGTTTAAAAGGGCAGTTTTGACAACAAAATAAGGGCCATAAACATCACAAAATTTGGTTTTATCACATACTTGCATGATTAGTACTCATGATAACAATCATATATCAGTACCATGCAATACAAGGGTTTTTTTATTACATTCATAACTCATCAATTTGTATTTGAGCCTCACATAGGATTACTCTGTATTAAGACGTCACATAGCATCACCCTGTGTTAGGGTTTCACATAGCATTACCGTGTATTATGGTTTCACATAGCATTACCCTGTGTTGGGGTTTCACATAACATTACCCTATATTAGGGTTTTCCATAAATAACCATATAGGTTCATAAGATCACATTATTGAAGATCAAGTCCTATTCCATTGCTTCACACAACTAGGAATCAATATGGATAACATAAGTATTCAATCATACTTATTTATTCTCATCATTCATCATTAAATGAATTATCAACACAAAGTATAAGTTTCTCTCTCATGTTTACCACAATATGATTGCATCATAGTCTATTTATTTGGATTAACCTTTTCATAAGGCACGTTAGCCTACACTTATCAAAGTGCATTACATCTGAATGTAACAACTGACATGACACACTTCATGTGTCACTCATCCGAATATGTTGGATTTAAATTACATTAAGGTATATCACACTTAAGGTGATGGATGTGATATTTATCATATCTTGATGTATCACTTCCCTCATCACCTTTATCATACTTGAGTTCATCCACTTAGCTTGTATTAGGGTATTCCTCATCCGAATACTTTATGCACCAGTTCCTCACATTTATCATGTAATGTATTGGTCACAATTCACTATATTTAGAAAAATACAACCATTGTAAATGATATGGACTCATCTTTGAGTTAGGAACTATTGATATAAGGATATCCACCATCAACCTCTTTAGATGTTGCACTTGTCAATATATCAATCACTATTCCATTATTAGGAATAGCATTTTCCATGTTTCTAAATTAAGGTTCACATAGCATCTCCCATAAATATGGGTTTCGCATAATCCTCCTCATATATCAGGGTTTCACATAGTGTTACCTAAAATTAGGATTTCACAGCACATCACCCAGTGTTAGGTCTTCACATAGCACTTGTAGCATTACCCTCAATTTGGGTTTCTCATGGAATCACCCTCAACTAGGGTTTCTCATAGAATCACCCTCAAGTAGGGTTTCTCATGGAATCACCCTCAACTAGGGTTTCACATTCAATAACCCACAATTAGGGTTTACTATTCGTCCCAATTTGGGTTTCATATTTCAATACCCATAATTAGGGTTTACTATTCATCCAAATTAGGATTTTCAAACACATTACCCTAAATTTGGGTTACACATGCCTTTTCCCTGGATTGAGTTTACATCCTTACTTTGGATTAGGGTTTCACATAGGATTGCCTTGAATTAGGGTTAAGGTTCATTAATCTTCTAATTTAGGGTTTATGCTCATGATTAGGGTTTCATGATCTCTTTACCAAGGATCATACCCTTAATCACAACATGAATCATACACAAGTATGAATTCATCTCTATTATCTTCTCAACTTGATTTGGTTATATCAACCCTTCAATCAAGTACATACAACTATGATTGACATAGTGTACTGAATTATAGCTTTTATAGGCAATTAAGGTTTATTTCTTTAAAGATACTAATCATTTAGGTACTTTAGGGATTCAGCCTTTGTACCTATCATTGATTGTCATTACTATTAATCATTGGATCAATAAAACAATCATCACCTTCAATTTCCAATTGATTGTACCACAATTGCCCTTCATTCGGTTTTGAAGTTTCATCACCAAACGGTTTTGAAACCGTTTGGTCTCCAAACGGTTTTGAAACCGTTTGACCCCAAATGGTTTTGAAACTGTTTGACCCCAAATGGTTTCAAGACCGTTTGGATCGAATGGTCTCAAGACCGTTTGGGCCAAATCAGTCTCAAAACCGAAATGGTTCATTAGGGCAATCACCAAACATATTGAATGTAATTTGCAACACTGAATTGGCCATTGATTAGGCAATTGAACGATCCATCAATCAATACCATTGGATCTTTATTCAATAATCAAGGATCAACCATTAACCCTCCAAATGGTTTTGAAACCATTTGGCCCCAAACGGTTTCAACACCATTTAGGCTCAAACGGTTTCAAAACCGTTTGACCCAAATCATCTTGAAATCGTTAGGATCAATCATAGATTCTTCAATTTACTCGATTAGGGTTTCCAATTGAAGGATTGTACATTTGTTGATTTAATCAATTGGATCCATTGGATCATCATCCAACATGTACTAGGGTTCCGACCTCAAACGGTCAACCCTCTCTTGTGGTTTGGAGTTCAAGTCATCAAACGGTTTGCAAACCGTTTGGTCTCCAAACAGTTTTGATGAAACTGTTATGACCAAAAGTCCAAAACTGTTAGCAACTCAAGTTACCAAATTTAATTTGGTAAAGTTCACTTAGCACTTCCTATTTAATTTGGGAAAGTTCACTTAGCACTTCCTATTTAATTTGGGAATGTTCGCTTAGCACTTCCTATTTAATTTGGGAAAGTTCACTTAGCACTTCCTATTTAATTTGGGAAAGTTCACTTAGCACATCCTGTTTAATTTGGGAAAGTTCACTTAGCACTTCCTATTTAATTTGGGAAAGTTTACTTAGCACTTCCTATTTAATTTCATTATACTCTCTAGATTGTTTAAGAATGACTACTTGATCAGAGTAATCAGAAAGATAACAGTCTAAGTGTTCCATACTTGCCTTATCTCCAATAATCATATACCTGGCCAGGGTATATAAGTATTGTGATTAGGTAGTATGCACTTTATTTGCTATCATATTCCTCACTTTTCATATCATTATACACACATGATTTTTCATTTCTGGATTTTCTTCAGGCATCACTTCTATATCTCATCTTTTATCACACAGATAAGAGAGATTATAAAGCATTTTAAGGGGCACTGAGCAAAATGTAAATTCTCATTTTACTTGTGTCCTTATGGGACTAGTTAGGGAAAGTTCAAAAACAACTACTTTCTTATTTTTAACACATAGAATCATGAAATGAAATATCAGAATGAATCTATTTCATCTGACCTGTCACAACCTGAGGGTTGACTATTGTGTCAGATTGATTCATTATATAGATCCTCGCAGTTGCTGGTTGTTGACCCTGTGCTTGATTATTAGGTGTTGGTGAACTAGCTCAGGACGCTTGTCCACATCCTCTATAGTTACTAGAAAAATGCCTCCTTTGTGAGCCTTACTGACTCTGCCCCTGGGGTTGAGTTACCATTACATTCCCATCTGGACAATCCTTTGCTAGATGTCCCGGTTGTCTACATTGGTAACAGATCCTGGGTGCAAAATAGGGTATGTGAGATCCAGTCACCGATGTTGATGCTATGTTGGGGGCTCTACTTAGAGCAATCACTAGTACAGAAATGGGTTATAACGTCACTACATGTAGGTTCGGTTTTACCAAATAACCGACTTTATATGTCTAAAAAAAACACTGGCACCACATAAGACCTCTTAGGTCGGTTTTTTTAAATAAACCGACCTTGTAGTGTAACTCTATAGGGTCGGTTTTCCAAATAACTGACCTTATATGTCTATAAAAATGTGGGCACCACTTAAGACCTCTTGGGTCGCTTTTCTTAAAATAACTGACCTTGTAGTTTAACTCTATAGGGTCGGTTTTCCAAATAACTGACCTTATATGTCTATAAAAAACGTGGGCACCACTTAAGACCTCTTGGGTCGCTTTTCTTAAAATAACCGACCTTGTAGTGTATCTCTATAGGGTCGGTTTTTCTAAAATAAGCGACCTTATAGACAATTTTTCCGGCGGCAAAATTTTTCTTGGTTTTGGCTTCCCGCCTCGATCTATAGGGTTGGTTCTACATTATAACCGACCTTACAGGGCTCCTCGGTCGACAAATTCGTCGACCGAATAAGAGCTGAATTTCACTATACAAGCACCTATAGGGTCGGTTTTTTCTTTATAACCGACCTTACAGTCCTCCTTGGTTCAGCACCTCTAAGGTCGGTTATTCCTACAAAACAGACCTTAAAGGCCTCCTTGGTCGACAAATTCGTCGACTGATTTCTATTCTGGATCCAGATAGTTCACGCATGTATAAGCACATCTAGCGTCATATTTGCACTTATAACCGACTTTAGAGCCTTCCTCGGTCGACCAATTATTTTGATCGATTCATTCGTTCGAAAAATTCGTCGACCAATAGGTACCTCTAAGGTCGGTTTTTTCCTTAAAACCGACCCTAGAGGTACTTATGCGAAGGAAATCTGGCTCTTTCTCGATCGAAAAATTCGTCGACCGATATCTATTCTGGATCCAGATAGTTCATGCATATATAAGCACCTGTAGCGTCGGATTTGCACTTATAATCGACCTTAGAGCATTTCTCGATCGACAAATTTGTCGACCGATAAGGAGTCAGTTTTCATTTGTATAAGCAACTTTTAGGGTCGGTATTTTCTTTAAAACTGACCTTAGAAGTCCATTCGGTCGATAATATTGTCGACCGAAAAATATCGGTCGACGAATTTGTCGACCGAGGAACGACTAGAAAAACCAACCGTCGTAACGACTAAAAAAATCAACCGTCTTAATGGATAAAAAAATCAACCATCATAACGGCTAGAATTTCAACCATCGTAACGGCTATAAATACGACCGTTGACCGTCGTAACAACTACTTTTTGGATTGACCATTGGCCGACCGATAGACGACTGTTGCGGCCGTCGGTGACCAATTGTCGACCGAAATTGGCTCTGTTTTGCTATAAATAGCACCCAAAACGATCCATTTCTTCACACCTTCACATTCTCACTTCTCTAGCTCCTCTCTAGTCTATTCTTGTGAAAATCTTCAGCGTCTCTACATCCAATTCTTTCTTTCTATTTCTCCATTTCAAAGCAACGAAATGGCTTCATCATCTACGCGCAGAAAGAAGCAAGTTACAGGTAGGAAAGGAAGGATGGGCCTTGCACCGCTGCCTTTCATCGACCAAGTTGTAGGCTACCGCTACCTCAGGCTCTCCTCAAAAACTCCTCTTCCACGACGGCCAGTCGACGTCATGGACTTCCAAAGCATTGTCGATTTGGAGGAACTTTTCGAGGTGCAACATTTGACTGATTTTCTAAATCCCTCCTTCCAATCCTACTCCTCCAAACTAGTTAATGAATTCTATGCCAATTTAGTCGAACATCCTGAACATGATTCCTTCTCCTCTATGGTTGGTGGGTATGGATTCCATTTTACTGAGGAGGGTATTCTTGAAATGCTTGACATAGATATAGAAGAATATAAAAATTTTATTGATCTCACTAGAGGAACTCCACTCAACAAACTCTCCCAAGATAACACTACAATTAGCCTTAGTGATGTCAAAAGAGCCATCTTTCAATCAAATACGACTTGTCATGAAGATAGGGGTACCTATTATGCCATAAATTTAAAACCTAAAGCTAGGGTCATAAATCTCATTGTTGCCACCAATATCCATCCTAGAGCAAACAAATCTGAAGTACCCACCTTTCGTATGTACCTTATCTATGCCATTCTCAAAAGTATTCCCATAAACTTTATTTGTATCATCATTAAGAATATGTTTGAGTTTTCTGGCAATCCACCTTATGCTGACTTTGTATGCCAAATCACTCAACATTTTCTTAAGAAGAATATTGAGAACGACTTAGGTTACACATGGGATAGAAAACCCCAAAAAATAAGTAAAAATACGGTGGAAAAGATGGGAATTGACTTTGGCCACAAATGGGATAGGACTGAAGGGGAGACATCCACCCAAGACATACCTCCACCACCTCCTCCTACCAGCCTACCCCATGATCCTATTACAAATACCTTGACATACATTACTGGCTCCCAATATCACCTAAGTAGGCAATTGGATTATAATCACCATGCCATGACTTATTTAAACCAAAGGATGCAAAGTCTCTCTCCTAACCAACCTGATGAATATACCTATTCCCTTAATCCTGGCATGATAAATCCCTACAATCCTTCCTACAACTACTATCAAACTCCACCTCCACCATCTCCTGATCTCACCCATACTCAGTTTTCCCCAATTCAACTTCAAGACATTGCTGCCAACTTTCACTTTGATCGTGTTCCCACCTTCTTGGAGGCTTATGCCTTAACCATGACAGGTGCCTTGGAGTGGCAGACACTGGTCAAATATTATGGAGCTGAGCCCTTTCTTGGAAAAGACCCAGACATTGATGTAATCCTTTGGTCTTTCCAGTGAGATTATGAGATATCTTTGTAATGATGTAATGTATATCTTTTTATAAAGCAAGTATGTCATGTTTCATCTTATAAAGTGTATGGGCATTAAATTGTTATAAATAAAAGTGTTTTCCATGGCTTCATTTGGACATATACATGTTATATAAGAATATTGTTATTTCAAATGATTGAAAAAAAAATTATGGCTAAATTTGACAAAGCATCACTTGGTTAATCTCATACACACACTTGGTACTTAATTTAAAACATTAAAACAGGGTTAATTCGGTCGAAAATATTGTCGACCGAGGATGACTTTAGGGTCGGTTTTTCCCTTATAACCGACCCTAGAGCTCTTTCGTTCGACAAATAGTCGACCGAATGAATTTTTGAATAGAGTTTAGTACTTTTCAAAACGTTATAAAGAATTGGGATCTCAATCTTTTGTCTCATTGTTGGGAATTCACATCCCTCAATACCACCATCATCACATTTGTTGATTCTGGGTATTCAAACCCTTAGTTCATCACTAAACATGGTTATCACTTATCAGGTAACTATTACCTTCAGGTCATCTGACCAAGGTATTCAGGATATTTGTTACACAATCATCTCAATTTCATATCAACCATATCAATTTCATATCAACATCATGCAATACAAAAATAACATCTCTATTCCCTCATTAGGGTTAGAGTTTCCCATCTTTATCAATTAGGGTTCACATATCATCATCCCATATTGAAATTTCACATAACATTATCCCATATTAGGGTTTTACACAACACCACCCTATATTAAGGTTTCACATAACATTTCCATATTAGGGTTTCACATAACATCATTCCATACAAGGGTTTCACATAACATTATCCCATATTAGGGTTTCATACGACATCAACATATATTAAAGTTTCACATAACATCATTATTAGGGTTGTGGAAGCACTTTAGAGCTCCTCGGTCGACAAATTTGTCGATCGAGACCCCTTATAGGGTCGGTTATTAGAAAAACCAACCCTAGAGGTGCATCTAAGAAAGAAAATTGGCTTCATTCGGTCGATAAATTTGTCGACCGACACATTCATTCGACAAATTTGTCGACCGAATGAAGCCAGATTTCTTTTTTAGAAGCACCTCTAGGGTCGGTTTTTCTAATAACCGACCCTATAGGGGGTCTCGGTCGACAATATTGTCAACCGACAATGTCCAATTTAGTTATTCACACATGTATAAGCACCTCTAGGGTCGGTTATATGAAAAAACCGACCCTAGAGGTGCTTGTACGAAGCAAAATCTTGCTCCTTCTCGGTCGACAAATCGTCGATCGAAACGAGTCATATTTCTTCGATTTAGCACTTGTAGCGTCAGATTTACCTATTAACTGACCCTAGAGGTCATTTCGATCGATAAATTCGTCGACCGAGTTTGCGTTTGATTGTTATTAAACAACCCAACACGGGCATCGTTTATCTGTAGAGTCGGGTTTTGTTTGTGAACCGACGCTATAGTTTTTCACTCCGTGCAAAAAGCCGAAATTTTAGTCTTTCTTCCTCCCACGAAACCCTTTTCTCTTTTCTAATCTCTCTCCCGCGGCACCGCGAAACCCTTTTTCACTTTGTCATTCTGCCGTTGCCGTGAACGCTTCTCCGTGAAGCCGTTGCCGCCTCTCCACGCCACTAGGATCGTGAATCTTGTCGTCGTCGTGAAGAGAATCGTGAAGCTCGTCATCGCCGCCTTCCCCTCTTCCTCCACGAAGCTCGTCATTGCCGTGAAGCTCTTCGTTGCCGTGAAGCTCGCCGTCACCACCTTCCACTCTTCCACGAAGGTCGCCGCCTCTCCATGAAGTTCTTCTCTTCCTCCGCGAAGCTCGCTGCCATTTCCAAGTAAGTTCGAGCTTCCTTCATTCCTTGTTCCCCTTCATTCCCGCCCGCCCCGCCCTCCGCCATTGCTGCTTCCAGGTCCATCTCGGTTGACAATTAGTCGACCGAGATCCCACCTGCGTGCAGCGTCCAGGTCCACTCTCGGTCGACAATTTTTCGACCGAGAGTGGACCTGGACGCTGCGCGCAAGTGGGCTCTCGGTTGACTAATTGTCGACTGAGATCGACCTGGAACTTATTTATGTTGGAGTTATAAATGTTTTAATCATATTTGTTGTAATGTTCACAAATAGTTCTGAATATTATAATGATTTCAATCTTTGGACTGTTGGAAACGGCCTTACTTTGCTAATTTGTACAAGTATTTTCCATTTTATATGATTTGATAACCCAATAATAAAAACATGCATGTCTTTTTTCATATGTAATCATAATATAAATTTTAGAAATTAATACTAGATTAGACATGTGTACTCCTAGATTGACACTTTAGGGTTGATGCATGATGTTTAACTTAATATATAAATATGAAAATAATGCATTTATATATTAACTTAGAAACTCGTTCAAAAAATACTCATTAGGAGTAAACTTTGGATAGTCCCCGGTTTGGGACTATTTTTGGATATTTTAATCTCACTTAGGATGTACCTGTATAATGTATGTTTAGTTTTGTAGATTATTTCAGTAGGATTTCGCCATTTGTTCTCTGGGTACATATGTGAGTGGTTATTTGCCATTTACATCGGTTTACTTGGAGAACTTAGGGGAAATGTTGCTGAAATTTTCTTCAAAACTAAATACATTATACAGTTACTAGTGAGATTAAATATTCAAAAATGGGATAGGTGGTACACTTTAGTATATAAAATTAACTTTCTATCAATAAAAACTTATAGATAATTATAGTATCAATATTAAACTGTTAGTTTTATAATTAATTTTAATGTGATATAGAAAATGGATCGATGTTGGATGTCTATCAAGAACCGTTGCAGTCCAGAGTTTGCCAAAGGTCTTGATGAATTTATCAGATTTGATGAGGAACATAGGAAACTACCTACAGATAGGCTATATTGTCCATGTAGAAATTGTTGTAACAATTTGAAAGTTTATACTGGTGAGGAAATTAAGAATCATGTCATATGCAATGGGATCATACAAGGTTATAATGAATGGTATTGGCATGGAGAGAAATTGAATTATGGAGCAGAAAATGTCGATACTAATAGTTGTGGCATAGAATATATAGATAATGATGATAATGTTAATGATGAACCGATTCAAGATGACCAGATTCAGGATGATATGATTGATGAGATGCTACGTAGTTGTCGGGACAATGTCATTGATCCACCTTCTTTATTTGCAAACATTGTCCATGATGCTGAAAAACCATTATATAAGGGTTGTACTAAGTTCACGAGGTTGAGTGTTATGATGCTATTATACACTCTTAAAGCTCAAAACCGGTGGAGCGATAAGAGTTTCACTTCATTGTTGTCTTTGTTAAAGAAAATTCTTCCTGAAGGCAACGAGCTTCCAATTTCAACATATCAAGCAAAGAAAATAATGTGCCCAATGGGAATGGAGGCTAAGAAGATTCATGCATGTCCAAATGATTGTGTGTTATTTCAAAAGGACTATAGTAATTTGATAAATTGTCCAAAATGTGGTGCATCAAGGTATAAGACTACAAATTCAGCTAAGGCTAAAAATGGCTCTCCTGTCAAGGTGATGTGGTATCTACCAATAATACCACGATTTCCACGCTTATTTGCTAATACAAAAGATGCGCGAAATTTGTCTTGGCATGGGGAGTTAAAGGTCAATGATGATGGCATCCTCCGACATGCATATGATTCACCACAATGGAAGAAAAATGATTTATTATACCCTCAATTTGGTAAAGAACCAAGAAACCTAAGACTTGGACTCTGTACAGATGGAATGAATCCCTATGGTACATTAAGCAGCCAACATAGCACGTGGCCTATTATGATTGTTATATACAATCTTCCTCCTTGGTTGTGTATGAAAAATAAGTATGTGATGTTGTCAACATTGATATCAGGGCCCAAGCAACCTGGAAATGATATTGATGTTTGCCTTCAACCTCTAATTGATGACCTAATGAAACTATGGGAAGAAGGTATTATGACATATGATGCTTCACGTAAAGAGATCTTCAGTTTGTGTGCTATGTTATTTTTCACGATTAATGACTTTCCAACTTATGGAAATTTGTCTGGATATAGCATAAAAGGATACAAAGCATGCCCTGTTTGTGAGGAAAATACTGATTCAATCAGACTGAAACATGGTGGTAAAATATTATATCTTGGTCATCGAAGATTTCTCCCACCAGTGCATCCTTATCGAAGGCAACGCAAAACCTTTAATGGGTCAACTGAGGAACGAAGTGCTCCTAAACCTATATCATGACATGTTGTATATGATAGGGTGAAACATATTGTTAATGAATTTGGAAAGAGTTCAAGTAGTCATACACTCGCATGTGACAAATCTCTATACAAGAAGAGGTCAATATTCTGGGATCTTCCTTATTGGAGATCTTTGGCAATTAGACACTGCATTGACGTCATTCATGCTGAAAAAAATATTTGTGATAGCATCATCAGTACGCTATTGAACATACCAGGAAAGACTAAAGATGGCATCAAATATAGAAAATATTTAGAATTAATGGGTATTAGAAAAGAATTATCAGTGGAGATCAGGGGTCGCCGCACATATTTGCCACCGGCTTGTTACACTTTGTCAAAGAAAGAGAAAAACACTTTATGTGAGTGCTTGTATAATAATAAGGTTCCACAAGGATACTCTTCTAATATTCGTAGATTGGTATCAATGAAGGATCTGAAACTGATAGGTCTCAAATCTCACGATTGTCACACCTTAATACAACAAATTTTACCTGTGGCTATTTGATCTATATTGCTGAAGCATGTAAGGTTTGCAATCACAAGACTATGTTTCTTCTTCAATGAAATATGCAACAAAGTGATACATCCTGATACTCTCGATAAATTATAGAAACATGTAATTGTTACCATGTGTCAGCTTGAAATGTATTTTCCTCCTTCATTTTTTGATATCATGGTTCATCTTGTAGTACATATTACAAGGGAGGTGAAGATGTTGGGTCCAATTTTCTTACACTGGATGTATCCATTTGAACGCTACATGACTGTTTTTAAAGGTGATGTTCAGAATTGTTATCGTCCTGAAGGGAGTATTGTTGAGGGTTACGTGGCTAGGGAGGTGATGGACTTTTGTAATGATTTTTTGAATTGCAATGAAACTTGTAGCGATCAAAAAAATCCCCATCACACTGGATCTTATTGTGGCAAAGGAACTCTGGGAGGACGAGTGAAAGGAATCAGTCGTGAGTTGTGGGAACAAGCGCATTTGTATATTTTACACAACATCGATGAAGTTAGTAGCTACATCACATAACACAATGATCTTATCAAGAGAAATCATCCACGATCCAGTTCAATGCGGCTTGCAAGAGAGCATAATCGAACATTTATTAGGTGGTTTGAAGAGAAAGTATTTAATCAAACATCTGAATCACCAATTAATGTTGTTGAGAACATAAAATGGCTCGCCTTTAAGCCAAAAATGGATGTCATGTCATATGAAGGTTATGACATTAACGAATTTTCATACTACACAAAGCGTCAAGATGAAAGTAGTGTAGTTCAAAATAGTGGGGTCACTGTTAAATCTTGTTCATTGTATTTTTCTAGTGCCAAAGATAAAAGACCACGCGAAGCTGAGATGTCATATTACGGCGTCATTGAGGACATATGGGAATTGGACTATACAAATTTTTGAGTTCCTATATTTAGGTGTAATTGGGTTGACAACAATAAAGGAGTTTTAGTGGATGAGCTGGGTTTCAAATTGGTGAATTTTGAAAAGATTGGTTTGAAAGATGAGCCATTCATCATGGCAAACCATGCAAAACAAGTATTCTATATTGATGACCCGGCAAATAAAAATTGGTCTGTCATTCTTAATGGAAAAAGAAAGTTTATTGTAGATCCTATAAATGAAGAAGAATACTACGAAAAGTATGATGATTCCAGTCCATGCTCAGTTGGTTTGCCAAGTGTAAATGTTGAAGATAACACCGATGAATATTATAAACGTCAAGACCATGCTGAAGGAATTTTCCTTGACTGACAACTCAACCAATACTAAAGGCATGTATTCTTTGAATTATTTATTTTATTATCATGTATACCTTATCACTTGTGCTTTTATTATCACTTATTTTTTTATCATGTATACTTGCAGGTTCTAAAATGGCGAGTGAAGATGAACATTTTGAGCATGAGCACCATGAAGATGAACATTCTGAGCATGAGCACCATGAGGATGGTAGTGGTGATGCTAAGAACAGTAGAGGTCCTACATTGATGCGTAGGCTGCAGGAGCTCAGGGCTAAAGGAGATAAATTGTCAGTCCAGTTTGATATGATAGGAGCACCTGTTGGGGAACATGCTAGTTCTTTCAAGCATTACGTAGGGGCGACCGCGCGCAGTAACGTGCCAATAGATATAGAAAATTGGCATGATGTTCCTAATGCCAAAAAAGACCTCATATGGAAAGATATATCTGTGAGTGGAAGTGATATCATTTTAATATGTTTTTTATCTATTGATTCTAATTTAGTTTGCTTGGAATTAATTCCTTTTCAAAACAACATTATTAATTGCTTCTTATGTATGTATAGGGTGTTTTCATCTAAATGAAAAAGATCACAAGAAAAGAGTGCTACAACGTTGTGGTGCACGATGGAGGGGTTTTAAGACATATCTTGTAAGGGAATTTATAAATAATCCTGAACAAAAGAAGAAAGCTACAGATGTATATATTTTTATTGATCCTGAGGTGTGGGAAAGATTTGTTGCAGCTAGGAGATCGGAAGAGTTTTAGGTAATAAAGATTGTAATGTATTGTATGAATATTTTATACAATTAAGGAGGTGAATCTTTTTATACATGTTTGCCAAGTCTAAATTGCAATACCTCGTTTTAAATGATCAGGCTATTCACCAAGCTCAAAAGGAAATATGGGCTAAAAATGTGCATGGCCATCGCTTGGGGCCCGGTGGTTATGCCTTCCGCCGCCAACTACAAGAGAAGCAATCATCTTCTGGAGAAGAATCTAGTACAACTCAAGTTGAGTGACCACCCTGACACATGACATGGATTGATGCTAGAAAGAATCGAGCCGGTGAAATTGTCAACCCTGCAACTAAGGAGGTGGCACAAAAGATGGTAGGTTTATCCCAACTAAGTAAAGAGTAACTTCCACAAACTTAGATTTATTTATATCTAATTGATATTGTGATTTAATATTTTTATTAACTATGAATAGATTGATCTCCATGAGCAAAGGAAGGAAGGAAAGTTCATCCCAACTGGCTACATGGATGAACTAGCAGTTGCTCTTGGTACGAAGGAGCATCCTGGCTGTGTTAGGGGATTAGGAGCTGGCATAGGATTCAAGTCTTATTTTGGCCCTTCGCAATCTAAAAGAGGTCGTGTAGGAGGTTTTACACAAGAGGATCTTGAAGCATTAGTAGCGCAGAAAGTAAAAGAAATAATGTCTTCATTTTAGCCTACTCAACCTTCTCAACCTATTCATACTACACGTCTCTCAAGTGATGAGGTACAAGCCCATGCTACAGATGTAGAAGGTCATGGGAGCACTCCCGATGAACCACCACAACAATCTACAGTACATTTTTGTTCTATATGTTGTGTTATTAGTATGATAAATATATGATAATATATATAGTTGTAACATGTATTTGTTCTACTGTTTCTTATATAACTTATATTATTTCAATCTAGGTTGGTATGAACTATAAACTTGTAGTGGAGGTTCCAGAATATAATGTTGTGGCAGCGGGCAAAGTGTACAACCTTGGTTGTACATTGCATTGCCAACAAATTACTGATGACATCTGTCGTGTGTCCATCCATCTTGTGTATGACGGAATGGGGGACAAACCACTACCCATACCTAATCTTGAATATAGTACAGTTGAAGAAGTTGAGGGTGCTATGGTGGGTTGGCCTAGACACTTGGTTATCAATGACAAGGTATACCTTATTTCTACCATATTTTTCATATTTGACTGCATATATGAACTCATGTAATATAAGTATGTAATTTAATTAACATGTTTGTAAACCAAAAAGTAAAACTTCTACTAGTCGTCCTCCTATGCCCAAGCCATCTTTCATTCCCGAAACTACATTCGACGAATCGGGAAGCAAATCTAAAGGTTTGTGTCGATACTTAGCTAACCAAAGATCGGGATCAAATATGATGGTCAAGTTAACAGAAGATGCAGTTGGGAGGGACTTTGAGAATTTTATTTTTCTTGACGATATTATAGAGTTGTTCCGGTATGATTGGCTGAACACTTCGATAATAGAAGTATGGATAAGGTAAGGATCTATCAATATATATAGAAAATTGCAATACAAATTTTTAGCTTATTTCTACATATGAAAATAATTACAAATGTTTAACGGCCATTTATATACCGAGGTCACCAACTTTGATATAAAGAATATTGCATTCTTAGTTCCTTCGGTCACTAGTCAGGTGGAGACAAATATTGAGGATGTGAATGAGTACTTCTCTGATGCATTCAAATATTTTGCTAGTGAGGGAAGTAAATTATCCTAATTCCTTTTAACGTCCAGTAAGTATTATTATTCAATATAATTTTAATAATGAATGAAACTATTTATTTTAATGTTTGTTTTATTCTTACTCAGAGCTAGACATTGGGAATTACTGGTGATTGTCCCAAAATTGATGACTCTTTATTATCTTGACCCAATGGGTAAAACAACAAGGAGTCACAAACTGAAATTGTCATCTATGGAGTAAGCTTAAATTTAATCAATTGCTTCAACATGATATTTTATTTTGAATTTCTATTTCACCAACTATCGTTTAATTGATAGGAGTATAAAGGCTTTTTGTGAAGCTGGAGGACAAATACCTACAAAATTAAAGACATTGACTTTGAAAAATGTCAAGGTAGCTACTTTGACAACTGCTTAGTCTTATATGTATTAATTTTTCAATTCTAATATGTCAACTCTTATATATACTCTTATCTCAATTGTTGTTTATAGTAGTTTACTAACATTAAGTATAATTCGTTATTTGTAGTGTCCTATGCAAAATAATGACTGGGCTTGTGGCTACTATGTAATGAAATACATGCAAGCTATTGTCAAACAAGCATCACATGACATTCAGACTATAAGTCAAGTTGTAAAGAATAACATCATAAATTTACAAGTGATTGTAGTCATTTTTATAAAATATTAGCATGTGCATTTTCTGTTACAGATCTTTACAACTCAGCCTTACACACATGTGGACTTGAATGAATTCCGAGAAGAGTGGTCAGAGTGTTTTATAAGTGAAGTCGAAATAGCATTGGATTAAATATGTCGGCTCCATTTATGTATGTGGTTTGAGAACGTACTCTTTCATATTTTTACTTTTGTAATATGTCATCTCAGACTTGCACTCTATCATTTTGTAAATTATGATATTTATTATCATTTTTTTATGAATGTGTGGTTTTGAATGGTGACGGTTGAGCATCAATGCTCCCCTCTCCCAGAATATATGAATCTTCTTGTTCTTCTGTTCTATAACAATTTCTGTAGAAATTTAAAAAAAAATCGAATTCTAGCATCGGTTTTTTAAATAACTTACCCTAAAGATTGAATTCATTGTACACTCTTCGGTCAAAATTTTTTTTACCGAAATAGAACTTCTAACGTCGGTTTTTGTAAAAAACCGAGTCTACATGTCCTCTATAAGGTCGGTTTTTTTAAAAAACCGACCCTAAAGATTGAATAAAACATTTCAGTGTAAGACTCGGTCGACAAACTTCTCGACCGAAATACTATCGGTCGAGAAGTTTGTCGACCGAGTCTTACACTGAAATGTTTTATTGAATCTTTAGGGTCAGTTTTCTCATAAAACCGACCTTATAGAGAGTTTTCGGTCGACAATTTTCTCGACCGAGAGTTACCACTGAAATGGAATTCAATCTTTAGGGTCGGTTTTTATAAAATAACCGACCTTACAGGCTCCTTTTTTCTCACCTAGGTCAGAATTTTTACAACCTCTTATGTCCGTGTTTACTCTGTAAGGTCGGTTTTATTTGATTAAATAATCCGACGCTATAGACCAAATTTTGTAGCGACGCCCACCTAGGCGTCGATTAAAAAGTGACGCTGCAGGCTTTAAAAAACCGATGCTACAGACCATTTTTGTACTAGTGAATACTACGATCCCTACCCCTACTTGATGTCCATTGCGTCTAGGTATGGAATCTCGATGGTGTTGCCGATGTAGAAAATCCCATCTTCTTAAAACTTTCAGATCCTTGTCCTTGAAACTGAGTGTATACCTTCTTACCACTGGTCTGTCTTTTCTTGATTTCAGACCTTTCTATCCTCCTTATCGACTCCAAAAAGGTGGAAAACCTCTCCTTGTTCTCTAAAGCAGACATAGGAGTGGTTTGTTCAGCGTTCAACCCCTTCTCAAAACACTGAATTCTTTCCTCATCACTAACTATCATATGCGGACAAAACTGCAACAACTCCATGAACTTAGCTTCATATTCAGTAATGTTCATTTGTCCATGTCTGATCTTCTCAAATTGAGAGATCTTCTCATCTAGATATGCCTTAGGGAAGTATCTACTAACCAACTCTCGTCGGAATACCTCCCATCCAATCTCTTCACCTGGTCTCTTATCTTCTTCTATCTTCCACCAGTGACCAACACTCCCTTTTAGGAGTTACACAACATGTTTTACCTTTTCAGATTCAAGAATATCAAGGATCTTGAAAGCCTTCTCCAGCTCTGTCAGCCACAAATCAGCATCTGCTGGATCAGATGTACCAGCATCATCTATGGCTCCAACCCGACGAAGCCTCTCAAAAGTCTTGTCGGCTCCATATCCCTCATAGTGGGATGGTGCCCTAGGTGCAGGTGGTGGCATCCTGTCTACCATGTGTGTCATGGTTGTCAGGAATTTCTTGATTAGAGCATGGAGGGTTGGGTTTTCTATCATAGTTGGGTCAATATGGGGTTGTTCAGGTACATGCCCTTCCCTATTCTGGTCTCTTGCACCTCCTCCCGGTACAGCAATACTACTATCAGCAGCGTGTTCTTCGTGTGTCCCAGACATCTTCAAGTTTTTCTTCTCCTCCTATATGAGCAGAAGTCACTATCAGATGAACTGGAAGACACTAGAACAGACTCAACATCTTAGTCCTATGTCTCTCTAGACTCAACGAACCTAGCGCTCTGATACCACTAATTTGTGACGCATTGTTCGAATAAAACGTTATTAACTTAAGCGGACGCAATCACTAAGCAACGGATTACTGAAAAATCACTAAAATTTAAAACCTTTTTACCAAGAGATCCATCAAAGGAGAACTTTCTCACATAGAACCAAAGTAACATATGTACATTCTGGTTTAAAGGTACATGTCCTGTATCATCTCTTTTTGAGAATTACAAGCATCAACTGCCCTGTTAAACTAAACACAGGCAGTATAAAATCTTGAGGCACTGAGCCAAAATCTCAAAGTACTAACTATTATTCTGAGGACCTGAGATGACAGAGACGATACATAGGACTCTATGTACATCTATACAAGGCATATCAGCCAGTGTCTCCACCTGAGACTTCACTGTTGTCCCTGTTGTTGTCCTTAACCTACAGAAGGATTCCTGCCTCCTCGTCCACATCCACCTAAAACAATTGGTTCCCACGGGGGTGAGACAATTGTAAATTGCCCCAGCGAGAGATATAACTCTCCACCGGAAACATTATTATCGGAGATATATCTGAATAGAAGAATCATTATTGTTTAACAGCAGTTGCTTCATTGTCTAATAGATTAGAACATTATTCTTATCTAAAGCATTGCAGCTATAACTTGATAGAGTAGCATTTCACCTATCCATTAAGGAATATGTATAACATTTATTCACTATATAATTATAAATGCAGCATATACTCTCTTCAGGCTTAGATCACATAGCTAATGCATGATATTGTCTTTGGGGAGTCATGGTCTATAGCCATATTCTTTTAACAAAGTATTGGGATCTTAAACCCTCATCTCAATAACTGAAATTCCATTTCTTAACAAGTTCATCATTATGATTATAGAATATGGGTATTTGAACCCTTAACTCAACATAGAATACTTGTTACCACTTATTAGGTAACTTAATACCTTCAGGTCATCTGACCAAGGACATTATGATTCTTTTTACACAAAGCACTCCACATAGTTCACAAAGCTCATATCTCCTCTTGTTACCCCTTAATAGGCCACAAGGCATGTTATGGCTTATAAAGCCCATAAACAATTTCAATAAGTAAAACATCATATAGCACACAGGGCTCATTAATTTCCAGATTACATCTCATTGAGAAATAAATATTTGAAGGCTTATAAGTCCTATAAAACATTTTATATATACAGAGCATCATAGCCCATACCTGGATATGCTCATCATCTCAACATACTTGCATGATTAGTACTCATGATAACAATCATATATCAGTACCATGCAATACAAGGGTTTTCTTATTACATTCATAACTCATCAATTTGTATTTGAGCCTCACATAGGATTACTCTGTATTAAGACTTCACATAGCATCACCCTGTATTAGGGTTTCACATAGCATTACCTTGTATTATGGTTTCACATAGCATTACCCTGTGTTAGGGTTTCACTTCGCATTACCCTATATTAGGGTTTTCCATAAATAACCATATAGGTTGTCAAGATCATATTATTAAAGTTCAAGTCCTAATCCATTGCTTCACATAGCTAGGAATCAATATGGATAAAATAAGTATTCAATCATACTTATTTATTCTCATCAGTCATCATTAAATGAATTATCAACACAAAGTATATGTTTCTCTCTCATGTTTACCAGAATATGATTGCATCATAGTCTATGGATTTGGATTAACCTTTTCATAAGGCATGTTAGCCTACACTTATCAAAGTGCATTACATCTAAATGTAATAACTGACATGACACACTTCATGTGTCACTCATCCGAATATATTGGATTTTAATTACATTAAGGTATATCACACTTAAGGTGTTGGATGTGATATCTATCATATCTTGATGTATCACTTCCCTCGTCACCTTTATCATACTCGAGTTCATCCACTTAGCTTGTATTAGGGTATTCCTCATCCTAATACTCTATATACCAGTTCATCACATTTATGATGTAATGTATTGGTCACAAGTCACTATATTTAGAAAAATACAACCATTGCAAATGATATGGACTCAACTTTGAGTTACAAACTATTGATATAAGGATATCCACCATCAACCTCTTTATATGATGCACTTGTCAATATATCAATCACTATTCCATTATTAGGAATAGGATTTTCGATGTTTATAAATTAAGGTTCACATAGCATCTCCCATAAATATGGGTTTCACATAATCCTCCTCATATATCAGGGTTTCACATATTGTTACCTCAAATTAGGATTTCACAGCACATCACCCAATGTTTGGTCTTCACATGGCACTTGTAGCATTACCCTCAATTAGGGTTTATCATGGAATCACCCTCAACTAGGGTTTCTCATAGAATCACCCTCAACTAGGGTTTCTCATGGAATCACCCTCAACTAGGGTTTCACATTCAATAACCCACAATTAGGGTTTACTATTCGTCCCAATTAGGGCTTCATATTTCAGTACCATAATTAGGGTTTACTATTCATCCAAATTAGGATTTTGCAAAATAAGGGTTACACATGCCTTTTACCTGGATTGGGGTTACATCCTTACTCTGGATTAGGGTTTCACATAGGATTGCCCTGAATTAGGGTTAAGGTTCATTAATCTTCTCATTTAGGGTTTACGCTCATGATTAGGGTTTCATGATATCTTTATCAAGAATCATACCCTTAATCACCACATGAATCATACTCAAGTATGAATTCATCTCTATTATCTTCTCAACTTGATTAGGTTTTATCAACCCTTCAATCAAGTACATACAACTATGATTGACATAGTGTACTAAATTATTGCTTTTATAGGAAATTAATGTTTATCTCTTAAAAGATACTAATGATTTAGGTACTTTAGGGATTCAACCTTTGTACCTATCATTGGTTTTCATTACTATTAATCATTGGATCAATAAAAAAATCAACACCTTCAATTTCCAATTGATTGTACCACAATTGACAGTTTCATCACCAAACGGTTTTGAAACTGTTTGGTCTCTAAACGGTTTTGAAACTGTTTGACCCCAAATGGTTTCAAGACCATTTGGACTCAAATGGTCTCAAGGCCGTTTGGGCTAAATCAGTCTCAAAATCGAAAGGGTTTATTAGGGCAATCACCAAACATATTGAATGTAATTTGCACCATTGAATTGGCCATTAATTAGGCAATTGAAGGATCCATCAATCAACACCATTATATCATTATCCAATAATCAAGGATCAACCATTAACCCTCCAAATGGTTTTGAAACCGTTTCGGCCCAAACAGTTTCAAGACCGTTTGGGCTCAAATGGTTTCAAAATCGTTTGACCCAAATTATCTTGAAATCGTTAGGATCAATCATGGATTCTTCAATCTACTCCATTAGGGTTTCCAATTGAAGGATTGTACATTCATTGATTTAATCAATTGGATCCATTGGATCATCATCCAACATGTACTAGGGTTCGGACCTCAAATGGTCAACCCTACCAAATGGTCAACCCTCTTTTGCGGTTTGGAGTTCAAGTCATCAAACGGTTTGCAAACCATTTGGTCTCCAAACGGTTTTAATGAAATCGTTTGGACCAAAAGTCCAAAACCATTTGCAACTCAAGTTTGTTAAGGTGTGTGATTTTGATGATTTCATCATTATTAAGCTCTAAACCCATGAAACTTGCTATGATTTTCATGGTGATTTCATCCCTCAACCAAATAAAATTTTGAGAATAAAGAAAGGATCATCAATTGATAAGGAATTGAATGCAATAGCAATATTAAGGGTTCAAGTTATGAAACCTGCCTCCAATTGAGCTCCAAAGCTTCAAGCTCGCGTCAAAAATGGTGGAAGAAGCTTTTGGAACCCTCCCAAAGCTCGTCCTCAAGCTTTGGAGTGAAAATATTGGCTAGGATTGAAGATGGAGTGAAATAGAGAAGAAATCATGCATTGTTTTGTGATTTCCACCATAAATTCAAGGTGAAAGAAGGTCAAGAAGCTTACCAATAGGTTGGGGGTCGTCCTCCTGTTTCTCCCAAATCCCTTGGTCGTTTTTTCAAGAAAGATGTGAAAGGGGTTTCGAAATTATCCCTTCACCTCAAAGATAAAGGAGCTTATATATGAATTTTATTGAAAATTCATTTAAGAGAGAGAAAGTAGGAATTATCTCCTCAACTTTCTTGCCATATGATCCCTTCTCTTCCTTAGGGAAGAGGCTATCCTCTTTGCCTCTTATTCCACTCAATTATCCATGATTTAAACAAAAGCAAATTAAGCACCTTAAATCATATTATACTAATATCCATAAGTGAGTGGATATTTCTTTTTCTTATAAAATTGTGAGTGAGTTATCCACTTCCTTTGGATATTTTCGTGGCCTAAGAAAGGCACAACGATTCTCACACTTGAGAAAATTCAGCCATCTCGTTTTTGGTTGGAGGCCCTTCAATTATTTTATTTATTTTTACATTAAATGGAAGTAAAGTTCCAATTATGCTTAAATCTTGATTATTTTAATATCAAGTTTCTCTCTACTCCAAAGAGGTACAAATGTGATGCCCCTATCATTTTCTTTTCTCTTCATGATGCCAATAAACATTAGGGACTATTTTGAAGTGGTAATTTGCATATTGAACTCTATATTTTGGGTAAATTGCACATTACACCAAAACTAGGTTTTAATGCACAAACATTGCTCAACATGCTCTTTCTTATTATTCAGGCTTGTAGAAGCCATAATACTGCATCATACTCATTCCCATGTTTCTTCAACACATGAGGAACATTGCATATGTACAAGTTAACCCCTGAACTTGGGTAATTTGCACTTTAGTCCAAAACTAATAAAACATTGTTTCAACATAATTCAAAAAGGACTAAAGTTGAAATATAAGTTCCTCTTGAGCCTTAATTACTTTTGGAGAGATAAGAGAGAGCATATAATCAACTTCATTAAGCAAAACATCTAGGTTTAAGCATAACCCAGGTCAGGGATGTTACAGGTTGTATATAGTATATAGGGGAACTGGTCCCTAACACCCCTACTACCCTTGTGAGGCTCAATCAGGTTAGGGTTTAGGTGTAATTCAATTAGTGTTGAAACAAGTCTAGGTGTCTAGGTGAGATGATCTTAGGATGATTAGGGGCTGAGGTTAGTAATTGGAGTGGAAGAGAGGTTTTTGGCCTCCCATCACCCACATTCTAGCCTTGGGAAAGCTCCATGCTAAGCACACCAAATTCATCTAAAATAGATACATAGATCTCTCAACTATGGTTAGGAGAATTGATTAGAATGTAGGAAGATGGGTAGCTAGATAGGGATCCAAGAATAGGACCTAGGAGAAAATCCCAAAAAATCACACATATAAGCAATTGCCCCAAATTCCTAGGTGGTTTCAAGCAGAAACCAACAAAAAAATCATGTAAAGTGAGATGCAAATACGACATAATTGTTAGAGAATGGAATTACAATGTTTACATATCATTTTCCCCCAACATGGTATGAAAGTGACATTTTTGACCCCAAACAGCCCACTCAAGGGGCCCAGCTACTCATAGCAATGCAAAATAGAAAAAGAAGGGAGAAAGAGGTAGAAGAAGCCATGGAGCTCAGTGTAGATGAAGAATTCCTCCACTTCACCTGTTGGAGGACGTCCTCCACTCTCCTCCAAGGTGCAATGGCATGGGATGATGGTGGAAATGGGTGAAAATAAGAAGAAACTAGGGTTTTGGTGGTGGAAATGGTGAAATAGAGTGGAATGGAGGTGGAACTGAAGTGGACTGGCTAAGGGGCAAAAATGGGGATCTAAGAGGTGGTAGAGGGTGGCTAATCTTGTGTTGGAGCCACCAACTATGTATATATAGGTGTGCGGGAAGCACTTGGTCAAGTAGAGGAGTATGGGAAATGCAGTGCAAAAATATATATTTTTTGTGAGTAGCACGACTGTGGTGGGGAAGGGTGAGAACGTTCCTAGTGGATGAGAATGACCGAGGTGAGAAATGGGGAAAAATCACAGGGACTTGGTTGATTTTGTACTGGAGGTGGTAGGGTCGGGGTGGTCACCATAGCCATGGTGGGGCTAGGGTAGCCCGCCCGTGGTGGTCATCATAGCCATTATGGTTGTGATTGCATTGTCTGTTGTTGGCTACACATCCGTTCTGTCTCAGTTGTCACACGACTGTGTAAGGTGGCACTGTCGTTCTAGGTCAGTTCACCATGGCCATTCTGAGTGGCACGACCATTCTAGGTCAGTTCACCATGGCCATTCTGAGTGGCACGACCATTCTAGGTCAGTTCACCATGGCCATTCTGAGTGGCACGGCTGTGGTGATTCTAGCTTTGGTTTAAGGTGTCTCTGGTGATTTTCAAGTATGCACACCCGCTCATGGTACCATGGTCGTGCTAGCCTCTGGATCAACATTTGGACTTGTTTCTTAGGATTTTCTTGGACGTCTTTGCTTCAATGGATCTTTGGCTACTAAGGGTAGGATGAAGAAGCATCAGACTTCACTTTAGGCCTCTCCAAGGGTAGAGAAACCCTAGAATCACTCCTTATCTCTCTCTTCCATCAAGCATAGTCGAAATGGCTAAAAATATGCAAATAATGTCCATAAGTGCATTTTATAGAAATATGCATGTTGAGGGAAATAACATGTAATATAATAGGTATAGATGTGATTGAAATGTAATATGACACAATATGAAGCCCTAAAATAGGGTTGAATCACCACCCCAAAACTTGAAATGTACTTTTCCTCAAGTATGCTACAACTCAATCTCTCTATGAAATTTTCACAATCAAGAAATGACAAATGCAATGCAAAATATAATTACTATTGAATGCGATCAACATTGACTAAGTGCATGTATTCCACCTCTCTCCTTTCCTACTTTCACAAACTAATCATGAAAAGAGTGCAAACCATATGTACTTCAAATATAGTGCATATAACACACAAGCTATCCATATTTCTTTCGTGTAGTTTTGGGTAGACCGTTTCATGATGGCATTAATCAAGGATGACCAGGAGTGTTGTTTCGCCTTCATGCATTCATACTTATGTTTCAAATCATACCAAGTGACCCACATGGCTATGGAAATAGAAAAATGAGCTAGGTTTGATGTTTCCTAGCTCAATGGGTATGAAAATGGAAGAAAGGATTTTGGTAAGATTTTGGAGTGCTATTTCATAGAGCATTTATCTTTTCTTTATTTAGATGTTCTTCAACATGAGCATCTTTTATTTTCTTTTTGCATTTTTTCCATTGGTGTAGATAGGGCAAATGGTGATGAGAGTGAAGTGAGGAGATGTATATGTGACCACCCAAAACTTTTGGTGGTGGCCATGGTTGATATGTGCACTTTGGCTTCCTTTCATGAGGCGGAGGGGTAAGAAGATTTTGAGAAAACATTCGGGTCAAAGAGGGGTCACTGACATGATTCTCAACATAAGGTCTCCTACATGAAAATTAATCCAACACTTCATCCAAAAATGTCACACCACATGAATGAACAACATGAAAATGATACTTCTATCAAGTGATTTCTTATGCACTAAGCATTCATAACTTGCTAAAGTCACAATTCAACCAAAACATTCACAAACACAAGAGAGGTAATGTGCATGTAAAAAGTCAAGAATTGATACCATTTAGCAATAAACAATGATAATTCACTTACATTTGTCAAAGGTCATTGTTTTAATCCAAAGAGTAGAGATTGGGTCAAAACACACTTTTAGGCAAGAAATCTCAAATTTGGGCAAAATTGGTCAAAATGGTGCCAGTTGCCTTCAATCACATCTATGCCTATATTATTGAATAGAAAGTAGGAAACAAGTAAATACTAGCTAAAACATTCAAGAATTACCAAAAATCTACATGATGTGCATTACATGGAAAAAAGAGTGAACATTTTGAAAACTACGCAAAAATTGCAAGAAAGTAACTACATGGGATGTAGGTTGCAAAGCATGCAAACTATAAATTAAAACAAACAAAAGCCAACAAAACAAAAGTAAATGGAAGGTTAAATGTAAAATGAGAGAAAACATGAGATAAGGGCATACCGCCGACAAAACAAAAGTAAATGGCAGGTTAAATGCAAAATGAGAGTGAACATGAGATAAGGAAATACCGTCCTACCACCCCAAACTTTGAATTATGTTTTCCTCAGCATGACACTAAAGTCTAGGAATAATAGGGTATATGATCACTATGGTGGCAGTGATCCTCCCTGTGGTAGAGGATGTTGGTATAGGAACCCCAGTAGTCTAACTATGGAGGCGGGTAGTTGTCCTAAAATGTTGTCAGTGAACTCCACCAATCTTCCCCCCATTGGGGGTTCCTCTGGGACTAGGTGTGCTAGAACTATTATAAGTGGTTGACCTAATAATGCATGTGTTGATGGTTAATCACATGGCATCCTAGGTGTACTGAAAACCCTCTTGTGCTCTCAGAATACCCTCTTGGGTGCTCAATATGAGATATTGTGTGCTCTGGATGCCCTCCAGCTGTGCATGTATGGAGAACATGTCATATGTGTTCGTTGTGGGCTGTTGTTGTTGTTGTTGTGATATCTTCACCTCACATCACCTAACCCTCTATGTGTCTCTCTCCTCATATGTCCTCCTCCCCTCTGTAGTTACATGTGACTCTCCAAGCCCTTCAGGTAAATCTCTAGGTTTTTGTTGACATGTATCTCTAGGGTGCTCCTCTTCCCACCTCCTCAAGATGTTCAAAAAATCTAGAGATGGACCACATACCTATAGGAGAGGTGTAGCATGGTAGAGGATCTCTAATGAAACCCCTACATAAGGAGGATTGACCTGGTAGAAAATCTTTTGATCAATTGCTGAAATCCTAGATGAGCGAGTCAAACAGTGCAGGCCAACAAGCTTTCCTCCTTCTATTTTTGTGTAGTCAGTCACATAACGACCCAGGGCCAAAGAAATGGATGTTACAATCCCTCTCATAATAAAAGGATTCTGACTCTTGGATGTGATTGTCTTCATGTGATCAATAATAAGTGACCCCAGATTCATAAGATTTCCCTGTACCATCCATCCCAACACAAAGAGGTCTTTCTTGGTGCAACTACCTTGATTTTCATATCTGATGAAGATGGTGTTTTCCAAGACCTTTTGAATGTATCTTAAGATGGGATTGTGAATTAGACTTGTCTTTGATTTACCTACCATCAAATTGCTTTGCCATGTAAGTTTGTTCCACATTGCAGTGTAGTTTGCATTGGTTTCCCTATCTTTGCCTCCTTGATGAAGTGATGTTGCTACCTCAGGAGTTGGATTAAAAATGTCATCAAGAAAAGATGTGGTGATGAGGTAGGTGTTATTTCCCAAAGTGACACTAATGGCATCCTGTGACACCTTCTCTAGGGTTGTAAAGAATTGTTGTGTAATCTCCATATAGGTCTCTTGAACTGATCTCAACACCTCAACTAGCTCAACAGGCTCCAAGATATCCTAAAAAAATTGAATATACCCAAAGTTCCCATTGTCTCTAGGTATGCGTAGCGAGTGGCAATCACTTTATGTATCAAGCACTCGGGGTGCTTTGGCTTCTTTAGTTTCTTGCTCTGACTGTCAAGTGTTGCCTCATGATGCACTTCAGGTGCATCCTCTTGATGTGCATCTGACATTGTCTCATCTGCATAATCTATCAGTAGCCGTCATCATGCTCTCAATTGTGGTTGTAGTTGTGGTGTCGTGGACGTCGAGGGTCATGCAGCAGAAAAGGACAATCGAGCTATCGAAATTGATGGGTGGGCTTTTGAGACTAATGGTCGGGTTGCTGGCCTGCCTTCGTTGGATAGTCTGGAGGACTCCTCCATCATGGGATCCACCTCTGTAGTTGCATGGGTTAACTCTCCTTGTGAACTGGAGACTTCTGATGGTAGTGGGAGTTCTAGGGGAGCATATAGAGCCAAAGAAGATGCATTCTTGGGTCAGCATCTATAGGAAATGACCTACTTTGTCTTAGACACATCCTTCACACATCCTTCTTAGCCATTTTCTTCATTTGGACTGAAATTGGAGGAGAAAATGGGGTTTTAGGTTTTCTCTAAAGAACGAGGTTATTGGGGTGGATTGGAGAGAAATGGGGGGTTTTGTGGATGAAAATGGGTGGAATTCAGAGATTAAGGTGTGGAAATGATGGGGAATTGATTGGAAATGGGTTGGGGTGATTTTGTGGTGATTCGATGGTGGTGGAGTGGCTGGGAGGTGTTGCATGGCCATCGTTCATGGAGAATAGTTGTGGTTTTCATGAAGTTGAGAAAAGCACTGATTTGGGATTTTTGCAAAATGTTGACTTAAGTGTTGGAATCGGACTACAACACAATTGTGGTACCCTATACGGTCGTTCTGAGTGGGTGCCTACATGGTCATGCTGCCTTGCACATCTGTGGTAGGTTTGTTCTTTAGTTCTCAAATTCTTTGATTTTTCTCGATTCTCCTGTTGATTGTGAATGCACCACCACGGCTGTGATGAGTGTTGGCTAAATTGGACATTAGTATAATCCCTTTGTTTTGATGATGACAAACATTTCATTCTTCTCGATCTAACGTGCTACTTGAGTGTTGCAGGAATAAAGTGGATGACAAATATTTGGAAGATCTATATGCTAAATTGCTTTAATTTCATGAATGTAATCAATTGTAAAACTTGTAAAAATATATAATGTATAAGTACTTAGACATCATGTAAATCAAGCGTTAGATCTTCCTTAGCCAATCAAAACACTTAGATAGGTCATCCCCTTCAATAGTGTCACAACTGCACACTCATACACAAACTTAGTACTTAGTTTATAAAATTGAAACAGAGTCAATCTCGGTCGACAATATTCTCAACCGAGACACTCTCAGTCGACAAACTCCTCGACCGAGAAAGACCCAGGTAGCCGTTAGACACAACAAACAAGGAAGTTGGCAGTTAGAGATGAACGTTGCATACACTTTCTCCAGACAGTCCCTCGGTCAAAAAGTCCTCGACTGAGAAGGACTCTCAGTCTACAATTCTTCGACCAAGATGTGTTCTGTCAGAAATTTTTAGAGTTAATTAACTAGTTGTTGCTAAAGCAACTAATGTGTACCTAACAGCTAGTTAAGCACTTAGAACCCCCTAGAAAGTTTCTAGAACGTCCTTAAGCACTTGTCGGTCATTCCTATAAATAGGACATGCCTTAGGACACCCCAATATACACTTGTGCAACACTTGAGCATATACTTACAATTGGCTATTCAATCTTGTGAGCAATAGAGCAATTCCAACAATTGGCTATTCATTCCCATTGCTCCAATTTCATGTCCTATAGGCTAGCATCTCCTACCCACAACACTTACACTTCCATATACATTGGTTAGGAGATCAAAACGCTTGATATATGAAATCAAGCCTTGTGCTACAACGGTATTGTAATTTTTGTTTTTCCTTCTTGTTCCTTTATATCTTTTGTACTCTCCTTGCTACTCCTAGGGTTGGGGGCTACGGATTGGAGAGGGTTTGATTTCTCAGGTGGAGAAGGGTCTTCTCGGTGGAGAAGGTGGACTTTGGACTACTTCAAGAAGTTTGTCTCAATGGGAAGCTACTTCAAGAGGAAGGCTACTTCAAGGGGAGCTTGAGGTTACTTCAAGGAAGGCTGCTTCAAGGTTGAGACTACTTCTAGGCGAAGGCTGTCCGAAGGGTTTGGTGAATGTATTGTAATTTTATGTAATATCCTTTTGAGGTAATAAAATTTAATACTTTCAAAATCCTGGTTAGGTAAGCAACCGGGTAGTGGATTGACTGCCTTAGTATTTGCTAAGGTTGGAACCACTCTAAATCCTTGTCCCCTTGTCCAATATTTTTGTGGTTGCTTAATTTGGTTGAATTATTATTAAAATATCATAAAACCCTATTCACCCCCCTCTAGTGGATTTTCAATTGGTATCAGAGCAGGGCTTCAAGGAACTCTAACAAAGTCTTGAAGAATGGGTAACGGGTTGCTCAACAACCCCAACTTGGAAGGAATACTCATGGCTAGGCCTCCAGCTTTTGTGGTACTTACTACACCTACTGGAAGAGGAGGATGCAATTTTACTTCCAAGGAATTAGTTGGGACTTATGGAGAATGGTGTCAACTCCATATGAACTTCCTCAAATGGAGTATGCAAATTGGGATGCTAATATGATAAAATCAGCCCAAATGAATGCAAAAGTTGTAAGTATACTCTATTGTTCAATTTCCGTTGGTGAGTTTAATAGAATATCAAATTGTGAAACGGCTTATGAGATATGGCATAGACTTTCTATAACATATGAAGGAACTGTTCAAGTTAAGAATTCTAAAATCAGAATGCTTAAATAGAAATTTGAACAATTTCGTATGGATCAAAATGAGTCTATTAGTGAAATGTATGCAAAATTCTCATCTATTGTGAATGGTTTAAATGCTTTAGGTAAATTGATTAGAAAAGAAGATCAAGTGTCAAAAATCCTTAGGTCTCTTCCTCCCAAATACAAGCCTAAGGTGACTGCTATTGAAGAAGCAAATGACCTCACCCGGCTAAGGATGGAACAACTTATTGGCAACCTAGAAGCACATGAGGCAACTTTAGAAGAGGAATAAAGACGAGAACGTGAACTTCAAAAAGGGAAAAAGAAGGACATTTCATTCAAAGCATGAACCAAGATTAGTCATGACACAAGTGAAGATGATAGTGAAGAAGAAACTCTCATTGTAAACGGTAAGCAATATAAAAGTTTTAAAACTAACAAAACTTCTAGTGCTTCTTCTTCCAGGTGCTTTGAATGTGGCAAAAAGGGACACATGAAAGGTGATTGTCCAAAACTGAAGAAAGGGAAGAAATCATCCCACAAAAAGAAAGAAAGAGCATATAAAGCTGCAAGGGATGATTCAAGTGATGATAGTGATGATGGAAAAGATGAAGTAGAATGTCTTATTGTTACAACAAATGAAGAAGAAGAAGAAGAGTTAAGTCTTTTTGATCTACCAAAAGAAGATTTAATTGCTAGTCTTCAAGATACACATGAGAAATATATTGAGTGCAAAACGAAACTTAAGAAATCAAATAAAGTAAATGATGAGTTACATGCTAAACTTCTTGCCCTCACATCTGAAAATGAAGATCTCAAAAAGGCTATTGAAGATCATGATATTAAGCTGAAATCTGTAGAAGCAAATTGCAATCTTCTTTCCTTAGAAAAGCTAAACTTGCAAACCCAAGTAAATGATCTTCAAAACCAACTTATTTTGTGTACACATCTAGATTATGATATTATTATGAAAGAAAGAGATTCTTTATTATCTTATCTAGATCAAGCAAAATTAGACATCAAGAAGAAAATGGATGAGATTATGAAGTTACAACAAAAAGTGAGTAGCTTGAGTAACAATAATATTCTTGATAATATCTTAAATAATTCTTCTCATCAAATTGGAAGCAGAGGACTAGGTTATAAAACTAAGGGAAAATCTTATCAAAAACCTAGTTGGAGAAGGACACAAGTGCTAGAGAATCAATCCATGTATATACCCAAGAACAACTCAACTCCTTGAAAGAGAAATGAGATTGACTCTATTAGTTGTCATTATTGCTTGCGTCTTGGACACTAATCTTTTTCATGCCCATACAAGAAAAGAAATGATGATATAGCTTGGGTTACTAAAACTTAGAAGTTTAAATTTGACTTGTTGAGATTTGACCTAAACTGATTCTTTATATACAAATGTCATATCTCAACACAATCGAACTTTAACTTTCATATTCTTGTTTTACTTGGAAACAATTACTGAAAATAGTTCTGAAACAGTACAGAAACTTTCTCGGTCGAGAAACTATTCGACCGAGAACATTGTCAGTCGAGAAATCATCGACCGAGCAGGTTACTGCTTTCAAGTCTGCAATAAATCTGTTGAACCTGTTTTCAATTAATCTAGTTTGCTATCAATTTGTTATTAATGATTGATTTAACATGAAAGTCAAGAATAAATCTTGGAAGATCATCTTTGAAACAAGACATATTGATCTTTTGCATCATGAATTAAGGTATAACATTATGAATATGAAATCCTTAAACATACTGCAAAAGTGATATATACAGACTGATCTTGAACAAACCTTACTCATTAATTGAAAAAGTTTATTAGGCATGTTTAGTTACATAGTTTGTCTTAACTATTCAAAACTTATGAACCTGAATGAGATTATTTTGGTTTACTCTCTAAATGGTTTGACTTAAACTGAAATTATGAATCGTGATTAGTTTAATCAAACAAATTACTATTTTATCATAATTCACATGGTTTTTCCTAAAGTATTTCTTGGTCTATCCATATAGGAACCATGTGTATTGAAATTTAGTTTAAATGATCATAATCATTGTATTTCATGAAATTATATGCTTCTATCATTATATTGTGAATATGCTTCTACTATTAATCATTGTGCCATGCTCATTATGTTTCATTGGTAAATCTTTGATCCATATATACAAACCATGAATGGATATTGTTTTTTTTATGATTTTTGCTCATATGAAGATGCCATTTTGCATAAACAGTAAAATTTCATGGCACAAATGCATTTTAAATTAAAAATATGCAGAAATTATACTTCACATATAAGTGTTCAAATTATAAATCTGTAGAAATTGCCTCTTGGTTGAAATCAAAGTTTTACCAAGGGCCGCTATGGTCGTAGTCAAGGTCGACCTAAAATAATCTTGACAAAATGCTTATTTGTACACCATTTTACTGCACTTAATCTTAGTATCTTGATTCAAAATGTGTTTATCATATTGAAAACATAATTTTAGTGCATAACTCTCATAAAAGGTCAACTTATTATGATCTATATTGATTGTGACCTTAGAATCCTTAAATTATCTTGACTATAAGATTAAGGGGGAGCTCACGCAAACTATCTTGATTATAAGATTAAAAAGCTTACAAAACTTTGTAAACATCATTTGAAGCTTGTTGTGACCTTAGTATCCTTAAAAGTAGTTTTGGTTATGAAAACAAAGAAATCTACAATATTCATGAATATGACATATATCTTGTTCCTAATGAAATTCTCTAAACAAATTAGGGTTTAACATCCCATGTATTTGGTTAAAGATACATACATGTATTCTACTATAAGCTTAAAGGATTCTCATGTCATTTTCAGGGCTTAACATCCCTTGTAAAATGGATGAGAAATCAAAATACATATGCCATGGATCTAAAAGGATCTCATATCATTTCAAGGCTTCACATCCTTTGCAAATGATTGAGAAATAAATTGTGGCTAAATTTAACAATAATTGGTTTGCATTAATCCCCTATTTTTAAATTGAATATCTCTTTAAGTGGGAGCATAGCATAAAATTAAGGGGGAGAAATAAAAAGTCATACTAAATGATTATCTTAAATATCTTTTTGAAATGACATAGGGGGAGAAATAATATAAAATCAAAAACATAAATGAGTTTCATAATATATCGACCATCATTCACTTGCAAAACAAGAATGGCTACAAAAGGTAAATTTTAGGTATGAAACTCACATGATTTATATTTCCTTATTTTATATTTAGGAAATGTTTGTCATCTTCAAAAAGGGGGAGAATGTTGGCTAAATTGGACATTAGTATAATCCATTTGTTTTGATGATGACAAACATTTCATTCTTGTCAATCTAACGTGCTACTTGAGTGTTGCAGGAATAAAGTGGATGACAAATATTTGGAAGATCTATATGCTAAATTGCTTTAATTTCATGAATGTAATCAATTGTAAAACTTGTACAAATATATAATGTACAAGTACTTAGACATCATGTAAATCAAGCATTAGATCTTCCTTATCCAATCACAACACTTAGATAGGTCATCCCCTTCAATAGTGTCACAACTGCACACTCATACACAAACTTAGTACTTAGTTTAATACATTGAAACATGGTCAATCTCGGTCGACAATATTCTTGACTGAGACACTCTCGGTCGACAAACTCCTCGACCGAGAATGACCTAGGTAGCCGTTAGACACAGTAGACAAGGTAGTGGGAGTTGGAGATGAACGTTGCATACACTTGCTCTAGATAGTCCCTCGGTCAACAAGTCATCGACCGAGAAGGACTCTCGGTCGACAATTCTTCGACCGAGATGTGTTCTGTCAGAAATTTTCAGAGTTAATTAAATAGTCATTGCTAAAGCAACTAATGTGTACCTAACGACTAGTTAAGAACTTAGAACCCCCTAGAAAGTGTCTAGAACGTCCTTAATCACTTCTAGGTCATTCCTATAAATAGGAAATGCCTTAGGACACCCCAATATACACTTGTGCAAAACTTGAGCATATACTTACAATTGGCTATTCATTCCTGTGAGCAATAGAGCAATTCCAACAATTGGCTATTCATTCCCATTGCTCCAATTTCTTGTCCTATAGGCTAGCATCTCCTACACACAGCACTTACACTTTCATATACATTGGTTAGGAGATCAAAATGCTTGATATAGGAAATCAAGCTTTATGCTACAACGGTATTGTAATTTCTATTTTTCCTTCTTGTTCCTTTATATCTTTTCTTCTGGTTCCTTTATATCTTTTGTACTCTCCTTGCTACTCCTAGGGTTGGAGGTTGCGGGTTGGAGAGGGTTTGACTTCTCAGGTGGAGAAGGGTCTTCTCGGTGGAGAAGGTGGACTTTGGACTACTTCAAGAAGGTTGTCTCTATGGGAAGCTACTTCAAGAGGAAGTCAACTTCAAGGGGAGCTTGAGGTTACTTCAAGGAAGGCTGCTTCGAGGTTGAGACTACTTCTAGGTGAAGGCTATCTGAAGGGTTTGGTGAAAGTATTATAATTTTATGTAATATCCTTGCGAGGTAATAAAATTTAATACTTTCAAAATCCCGGTTGGGTAAGGAACCGGGTGGTGGATTGACTGCCTTAGTATTTGCTAAGGTTGGAACCACTCTAAATCCTTGTCCCCTTGTCCAATATTTTTGTGGTTTCTTAATTTGGTTGTATTATTATTAAAATATCATAAAACCCTATTCACCAGCCCTCTAGTGGTTTTTCAATGTGTACTGTGGCAGTTGTACCACACTTGAATCTTTGATTTTTCATGGATCGCTTATCAAAATTTCATCTAATTTTCTTCATTTCACCCTATCTTCACCTGCACATCTTAAAACTAAACAAAAACTATTAAAAACAAGTGTGTGTGTGTGTGTGTGTTTTCTTGGAAAGTGTAGAAACAAAACAAAAGTATCAAAAATGGATGGTTGGGTGAAAAATTCCCAAACCTTGGTGGGTTGCCTCCCACAAGAACTGAGTTTCATGCCTTCAAATGGGCATCTTTGTGACTCTTCAGTCATTCATCCATTTGGCATCCTCACATGCCCATTCTTGCAATAAATGCATATCTCATTTGCACTCTGTCAATGTTCCTCATCTCTTTGATCACCAAAATTGTCATCAAATCCTTCATCTAGATCTTCTTCTCTCAAATGACCATTCAGACTCTTGAAGTGACATGTCTAATATCCTCATCTTGGAATTGTCGGGTTGGGGTCTTGTACATGTTGATCTTGATCTTCATGTCCATGAATGAAACTATCATTGTGCCACTGTGAAAATGTATCTTGGCATTAGATGTAGATAAGAATGGTCTTCCCAAGAAAATAGGAATCTTCCTATCCTCCGACTCCATATCAAGAACGATGAAATATGCCGGGAACACTATGCCCTTTTCTCTTTCTATCATCACCAAAACATCATCCACTCTTCCTCTAGGCACTTTTATGGAGCGGTCTGCTAATTGGAGAGTGCAATGTGCCGGCTTTAACTTGCCCAATCCCAGTTCCACATAGATGTTGAATGGAAACAAATTCACACTAGACCCCAAATTAAGCAAGGATTTGTCTTATTGGTGTCCCCCTATGTAACTAGGTATGAGTGGGGCTCTTGGGTCTTTCCTCTTCACCGGAAGTGAATGTTGGATGATAGAGATCACTAGTTCAGTCAATTTCACTCTCTTTGGTATTCTCCCCATTGACCTCTTCACGGTGCATAAGTTCTCAATAAACTTGGCATATGATCGGATTTGCTTGATAGCATCCAACAATGGAATATTGACCTTAACTTGGAAAAACACCTCAAGAATATCAACATTGTGCTTTTATCTCCTCCTTACTTTCGGTGGCTCATATAAGGCTTCAAGGAATGGTGGCTCACTTTCTTTAGCCTTGCTTAAAACAACATGAGGTGGAACACTAAGGATGGTGGAATCTACAAATGGAGTGTGAGGTGGAGCACATGGTATCCCAAAATCAATAGGAGGTATCACAAAATCATCTTCGACAATCTCAATCATAGTGTCACGACTTATCTACCTTTTCTTTTCTTTAACAACCTTTCTTTTATTGGCAGGATGGTTAAGAGATTTTCCACTCCTTCGAACTATCACAACACTTCCATGCTCATGGTGGAGAGCGGGTGCTAGTTGTGGCTTTAGAGGAGGTGGAGGTGGTACTTGGTATTGAAATTGAGGTGGAGGAGAGAATTGAGGTTGGAAGGTGAATTGTTGAGAAATTTGTGGTAATGGAGGGGGAGGAGGAGTACAAGGTTTGGGGCCACCTTGGTAGTGGTATATGGGTTGCACTTGCATGGGAGGTGGACTATAGAAAACTTGTGAAGAAGGCATTGGTCCCCTTGATTCACTAAAACTCAAGATGGGTTTTGAAGACAATTTTTCTTCTTGGAGAGAAATTATGGAAGATATCTGTTCTATCCTATCCTCAAGCCTTGTAACATTAATTTGTATGTCATCAAAGCTCTTCAACCTAGAGAGAACCTCTTCCTCAAACCTTGAGCTATATCTTGGACTTTGTGTTTCCTGGTAGCTATAGGAGTGAGGTGTCTTCTTTTCTTCACCATAGAACTCAATAGAATTGACTAGGTGACAAGGAACATTTATCACCTGGTTCTTCATGAAATTCACCATGTCACCATAATCATCATCACTTGCAGGCTTGAGTCATTATGAGTCAGAAATGTCATACCAAAGGCATGGACACCATTACTCATCATGCTTGAAGCTCAGATTCTTGAACCTACTACCAACTACTCATACAAGGTCCACATCTCTTTGGGTGGCCTGGCTATGAAAACTCCTCCACAAGCAGAATCTACTAAGATCTGACTCTTTGGAGATATACCAGAGTAAAAGGATTGAACTAGATGCCATAAAGGGATCTCATTGTGGGGGAACTCACTCAACATCTTCTTAAATCTCTCCCAAGCATCATGAAGCTACTCATTGGCCATCTACCTGAAACTCGATATGCCATGCCACATTTGTGTCAACTATGATATAGAGTAGAATTTCCTCAAAAAGGTATTTTCCATCTCTTCACAACTCATGATGTCCCTCCTTGAATCATACCAATCTTTGGCTTTTTCTTTGAGGGAGAAAGAGAACAAGATCAACCAGATTGTGTCATCACTGGCCGACGGTGTCCTAAAGGTGGAGCATACTTCAAGAAAGGAGTCCAAGTTCTTATAGGGGTTCTCTCTCTCTAAGCCATAAAAGATGGGAAGAAGCCTAAGAAGACCTGGAGGGATAGAGAATTGCTCCCCTGGCTTTTGATCAACTCTTCTAGAATTTGGTGATTTGTAGTTTCTATGCATGAAGTAATCTTGAGGTGACTTGTGAGGTTCATTTTGGCCTTCCATCTTGTCTTCCCCTGAGTGGCTTGTCACATGCACAAGATATAACCAAACAAAAGAGAACAAGTTACAAAACAAATATGCACAAAGCATGCAAAGAATAAAGAATAAATAATAGCAATGATGAGGGTAGTAGGAACAGTCAAAGAAAAACTAACTAGCTAAGTTGAGATCCTCTATTCCCTGGCTACGGTGTCAGAAAGATTGGTGTGTTTCTGCCAATGGTGTTACACGTCACTACTCAATTAGAGTTTCAATACATGCAACCCCATCAACATAAACACACAGTGGATTAAAATTTCAAATTTATAAAGACCTTGACTCAACACACTCTCAAAAACCAAATCACAACACCCTCAAGTGCACGGGTCATGTCATAGTATAGGAGGGAGGTAAGTATAGGGTCGATCCATAGGGAGAAAAGGGGGAACTAGAGCTAGGTTAATTTTTGGGCTAGGTTCCTACTACGGATTCTAGGGTTGAAGGGTTTCAAGGTGATTGATTGTTAAACTAAGGATAAACAGGAAAGCAAGTAAAGGAAGACAAGCAATAATAAAACATAGGTTAACCCTAGATTGTTAATTCTAATGAGCAAGAAAAGACACAGCAAGAAAGAAAATAATAATCTACATTAATGCAAGCAAGAAAATGTCTACACTATACTAAGCTAGCAAACATGGCAAAAAAGCAATCAAAGACCAAAACTAGCAAGAGAAAATCTAGAACAATGCAAGAAGCTAACCAAGCAAGTAAAGAGCTAACTACACTAACACTAGATAAACAAGTAGAGAATTAGGGTTTAAAAGCAATTAAAGGGATATGTGGGCTATTTGGGGGATGGACTTATCCATTAGGTTGGGGGTGATGTGTGAACATTATAATTTCATTTAGATTATGAAACCAAACAACAAGTTAGATTCTAATGAATTATCCTAAACTACTAATTGGACATGGATATACTAGGTTGTGTATATGGGAACTAGTCCCTAACACCCCTACTACCATTATGAGGCTCAATTGGGTTAGGGTTTAGGTGTAATTCAATTAGAGTATACATAAGTCTAGGTTTCTATGTTAGATGATCTTAGTATGATTAGGGGTTTAGGTTAGTAATGGGAGTGTAAGAGAGGTTTTAGGCCTCCCATCACCCACATTCTAGCCTTGAGAAAGCTCCATGGTAAGCACACCAATTTCATCTAAACTAGCTACTTAGATCTCTAAATTAGGGATAGGAGAATTGATTAGAATGTTGGAAGATGGGTAGAAATCTAGGGATCCAAGAATTAGACCTAGGAGAAAATCCCAAAAATTCACACATATAAGCAATTGCCATGAATTCCTAGGTGATTTCAAGCACAAACCAATAAGAAATTCATGTAGAGTGAGTTGGAAATAGAACATAATCATTAGCAAATGGAATTACAATGTTTAGATGTCATTTTCCGCCAACATAGTATCAAAGTGACATTTTTTACCCCAAACAGCCCACCCAAGGGGCCTAGCTACTCATAGCAATGCAAAACACAAAAAGAAGGGAGAAAGAGGTAGAAGAAGTCATTGAGCTCAGTGTAGATGAAGAATTCCTCCACTTCAGCTATTGTAGGACATCCACCACTCTCCTTCAAGGTGAAATGGCATGGGATGGTGGTGGAAATGAGTGAAAACAAGAAGAAACTAGGGTTTTGGTGGTGGAAATGGTGAAATGGAGTGGAATGGAAGTGGAAATGTAGTAGATTGGCAAAGGGGAGAAAATGGGGAGCTAATAGGTGGTAGATGGTACCTAACCTCATACTGGAGCCTCCACCTAAGTATATATAGGTGTGGGGAAGCACTAAGTCAAGTATGGGTAGTATGGGAAATGTAGTGCCAAAGTAGCTAGGTTTTTGTGAGTAGCACGGTCGTGGTGGTCACCACGGCTATGGTGGTCACCACGGACGTGGTGGGGAGGGGTGAGAACGGTCATGGTGAAAGAGAATGACCGAGGTGAGAAATGGGGAAAATCACAAGGACTTGATTGATTTTGTACTGGAGGTGGTACGGTCATGGTGGTCACCACGGATGTGGTGGCTTGGATTACATTGCCCGTTCTTGACTCCACAGTCATTCTGTATCACTTGTCACATGGTCGTGTAAGGTGGCACATCCGTTCTAGGTTAGTTCACTATAGCCAATCTGAGTGGCACGACCATGGTGATTCTAGCTTTGTTCCAAGGTGACTCTATTGATTTGCAAGTATGCTACCATGGTTGTTCTAAGGTACCATGGTTGTGCTGGCCTCTGGATCAGCACTTGGACTTGTTACTTTGGATTTTCTTGGAGATCTTTGCTTCAATGGATATTTGGCTACTAGGGGTAGGTTGAGGGAGCATCAAACTTCAATTTAGTCAACTCTAAGGGTAGAGAAACAGTAGGATCACTCCTCTCTCTCTCTTCCATCAATCATGGTCGAAATGCCTGCAAAACATGCAAATAATGTCCATAAGTGCATTTCATACAAATGTGCATGTTGAGGGAAATAACATGTAATCTAACAGGGAATATGTGATTGAAATGCAATATGACACAAGATGAAACCCTAAAATAGGGCTGAATCACATACCAACACAAAGTTGATCCGAAAACAAATCAATAGAATGGTTACACGATTGGCGTGAATTTTAAACTAAAAATAAAGGAACGTTATGACGATAGCTAACAACTTACAAAAAATCAAACTATGGTATTGCCCAAACAAATTACGAAAGAATATTAGAGGAATATATGAACATTTATATGTTAAATGGACAACACATGCAAACTATTCATAATCGTACACCATTTCAATTCAGTATTTGTTGTTCCTATATAGGTAAATTGATTATTCAATGTTGTGTATGTTGACTCTTGTTTTTTGCCTTTAGTTAGGGATGCTAACAATTATGTGGTGTGGAACACGTCTGGACATAGTTACATATATTTGACCATATGATAGTCTTGGAAATAGTAACTCCATAACAAACATTATGAAAATTAATCGACATTGATCACCAAAAACTGGCAATAGCTGATGAAAGAAACTAGAATAGATTGTCACAATTTGTATTTTTTGTGTAATATTCAATGCAAGGTACATTATCTACTTTATTCATTTAATGTTCTAACTATATGTAGCCTAGTTAAGATTAGAATAGATAAAAGTACATGTGACATGGTCTCAACTTGTAAAGTAGCTAATTTCGATCCTAATAAATGTATCATTTTTGTGAAGAAAATTTTCTATGTACTCAAGGCTAGATCAAAACAATTGAAAAATTGGTGTGAGAGACGTAGAATGTTACTTCTCCAACTTATCCACCTTATGGGAAAACAATTTTTATGATCTATTCTTAGAAAGTGAAAACATCTTCTAAACTTATGATTACATATACTAGTAGCAAAGTAAGATGATGCCATTCCAAGATAAATTTCTAACAAGGTTATGAAATTTATTTTTTTATCCCGAAGAGTGTCACTCCGGTTGATTTCTCTACTTTTTTCTACTTTACAACATAAAGAATGTGATTTGACATGTTTAAGACAACCTTGTATCTCATCAAAACAATAATCTATGAATAATGTATAGCCTAATTTCAGCATGAAAAGAAGAAGCACAAAAGATAGGTTAGCCAAAAATCTATGAACTTTTGCATCTCTGAGTCATTGATAACACAATGGTAAGAATTACTTAGTAAGTCAAACATGAATAATGCTTCTCACCAGTAACATATTTCACCATAAAAATTCTTGAGAACCATGTTAAAATTGAGATCATGAAAACAAAGATGTCCATCCTCCTCTTCACCAAAGACCCCAAATAATAAAAAGAAGTTATAACGGTTGATATGTATGCCCTGAGAGACAATCATGGGATGATTGGTGGGATACATTAAGATTGATTTGATAAACATCAAAGGCAAGCTTCCAATTCTTTCTGGTTTAGTCATATGAGATAGTGATAGAACAGATTGAATGTCTAGAGAATGACAGTACTCAATGGCGTATGCCTTCAGGTTCATGACCTGAACGATGAGATCATACGAATGCTAAGAGTTTGTACATTCTTGTTATGTCCCTAGTCGAATGTCATTGTGGAAGGTAGATAGACAACAATGACACACAAGACTAGATTGTGGTGTTGGTTGATGACAGAATCTCATTAGTCATGATATAGAGATATCAAACCAAACACATAGGTACTTGTTAGAGAACAAGTGTACCTGACAGACCCACCGTGAGTTTGACACATGGAACCATGAGATGGCAGTCACAGTCATTCCTCACAGTGATGGTGGTGAGTGTGATTCTTTGACCTAAAATCGCTACACTCAACACATGTCGTTGGGCACACTTTGACATCATCAAACGCAGTCCTGAAACATGGGTTGTTATAAAGGTGATGATTGGGTGGCTTTGACAGATGGGGCTTTTGAGGGGTGAGTGATAGATATGGGATTTGTCCCTCCTAATGGAGTTTGATATCCAAGGCCACTTGATGAGTAGGATTGAGATAGGCATGTGCACGCATGTGTGAATCAGTATGTGATATTGATGTCATACATATCTCATTCAATCTACTCTAAGATCAAGAAAGTGAATGAACGTTGACAGGATGATTGTTCCATGCCTCGAGTTCATTCGGGATATCAGTGATAAAGGAATTATACATTTGCTGTAACACCATTCACGGATTGTAGGATGAAAGTTGTTCTCCAACTTTCTACTTTCACTTGGGTAGCAATGATGTGTGACTAGGCACCGCTCTTTGCTTGTGAAGTCATAAGTGTTATGGACTTTCACTGCCAACGTGAAATGGACCTGCAGGGTCACACACATAGGATTTAACCTGGAAGAGGAGTTTTGTCCACAAAGCAATGTTTAGATTGATTACTAAAGGAGTTTAGTAGTTCAATTAAACACTCAATCAGTCGATGGCTCAATATCATACTGTTCAAGGTGTTGGACATGTTGATTGGATTATCGGATTGATTGAAATCGCATTTGACTGATTCTGCACAACCTGTACTCCCAACCGATCGGTTCAAGTGTTGAACTGGTCGGCTGAGGTTGCTGAACCGGTCAGCTCAAGTGTTGAGTCAATCGGCTCATGGTCAGAGTGAAACGATCGGTTCAAGTGTTGAAACGATCGGTTCAACTGGTGCAACCGAGCAAGTTGGGAAAGTCAGGTCGGTGAGAATTTTCCTTGCGTTTCACTTGCCCAAATTGATTTGAACAAGGATTGGTATTCGATACCAATTAGAAACAAAAGAAGGAAAGTCAATCGAGAACTGATCAGGACCACGAACTGACTGGTTCATAAGTGAACCGATCGGCTCATGGGTCACAACCGATCGGTTGGTGTTCCAATTGACTGGTTCAGGTCCCCAACCGACCGGTTCAGGTTGCGAGTTAGTTACTTTTGTGGAAAATCTCGAACCCTTCTACTCCTGCTTTTAGTCCCATATTGTCGGGGACAGAGAACCCTGTCACATGACCCGCCTATATATATAGGGGTAGTGGGGGCTTCTCAGACAACAGCTCAGTGTAACCAGTTGCTCTGCAAAGTTGTTGTTCTCTCTGGTTTTGGTAACCGAGAGAGAGCCTGAGCAAGTGCTTCCCGCAAAAGGGAGGTGCAACAAGGAAAAGACAACTGCAGTTGCAACTGGAGGTAGGAGAGTGTGTTGGCGACTAGTACGTCAATAGGAGGGTGCGACTCCTTCCACTTCCTTATGGGACAAGGAGTGTGGAGTTCCAGGTGGTCCGTGTGGACTACTATAGAGGCGGGAGGACACTTCCTCTTAGGAGGACAACTGTCATTCAACAGTCCGGTAGGAGGAGGAGGAGTCAGTCCCGGTGCGACCAGGAGCTGCACAGACACTGTCCAAGACCGGAGTTGAAGACCGCGCATAGCGCGAGGTATTGTCACCGAGCAAGCCTCGGGACAAGGTATGATTCCACAAACCATCCTTTCCTATTATATAGAAGTTGACGTGTTTCCTCATGCTGGGTTTGGGGGAGAAAATTTTTTGTTTCCGCTGCCTTCTCTACCTCCCCTAAAACCCAACAATAACATATTCCTAGGAGAAACCATTCATTAGATCAATTTTTCCATCATTTTTTTTAAATTGCAATGCTTTCATCTCATTGCTAGGTTTGAACTTGTGACCTTTTAGTCATACATCATCAACTTTACCACAAGGGTGACACTGCATTGGCATCAATTTGTCCATCTTAATGTAGCACAAATGAGAAAAAATAAAAATGATCACTTCAAATAGAGAGTAGTATGTGCAAAACCCTACTCAATTTGATTGTGTGAGAGAAGCAACATTATCATACTACTACGTACTGATATTAAAAAGAATAAGAGTTGAAAGTCCTACATGGAAGCTAAGGTTTGGTCAAAAATTGGTGGTAGAAGTAGTATAACAAAACATAGGAATAGAGAAGGATAAGGCTTGTAAGAAATCCAATAAATAGAAGATCCATATAAAGAAAAAATGTTTCTTCTCAAAGAAATGTGGTCTTTACAAAAATGTCTTGTTCAAAAGAAAAGGATCAATTTTTAAAGAACATTGTTATTATATTTTTGGACTTTTTGAATCATATCTCCTTAAAGCTTAGTGTAATTCTTTCGGGTTGGACTCATGCAACTAACCATGTGTCTCATGTCTCATAGAGGTTCCCTTTGATCTAGATCATTCAAAGAACTAAAAATTCTTATTTGTGGGGAATACTAAAGCAACAAATAGAAGAGATTAGAACTTACATATTAATCTTTGACAAAAGATGTCATTTTTAACATGAAAAGTGTCTCTTTAGTTTTTGTGAGAATTTAAAAAAATATTTTTTTTAGATTTGGAATGGTAAATTCTCTTTATGTAGACAATTATTAGTATTGTGTTTCTTATATATTATGGGTAGTCTTTAGTGTGTGAATCCTTATATGGATTATTTTGATTCCTTAATTTTCTTTGAGGAAAACATAACCATCAAACATAGAATAATTGATGAAAATTATCCTTTATTGTGGTTTCAAAGATTTGAATAAACAAAGGATCATCATCATCATCATCATCGTCTAAGCCTCAGTCCCAACTATGTTGGGGTCAGCTACATGGATCCTTCATTTCCATTTAGCTCTATCATGGGTCATATTCTGGTTAATATGTAGAGATCAAAATCTCTCTTTATAAGATCATACCATGTAAAGTTAGGCCTTCCTCTTCTTCTATTTATTATGCTTGACTCAATAACATTGTTTCATATAAGTGCATTAGTCGGCCTGCATTGCACATGTCCGTACCATCTGAGTCAACCCTCGTGCAACTTGTCCTCAGTGCTCACTGGTGCGATTCCGCTAGAGGTGCAACACACTAGCCGATTTGACCTAACTAGATGCGGCCCACGAGGTCAGAATGCACGTGATGGGTTTTTGCTTTCAAAATTTATAAATCTAAACTAGCTACCTACATCTACTAAAACACTACACCTGTAAGCGCACGGGGTCGTGTCGTAGTATAGGGAGGTGGCAAGTATAGGGTTGATCCACAGGGAAAAGAGGGGGCAGTAGAGCTAGGTTAGTTTGGCTAGGTTCCTACTGCGGAGACTAGGGTTAAGGGTTTGAAGGTTGATTTTGATTGTTAACTAAGGATAAACAAGCAAGCAATTAAAGGTGAGAATGAAATCTATGTTAACCCTAGGTTAGATTAAGGCTAAACAAGCAAGAAAGGATTAAGCTAGGTAGGAAAAGGCAATTTACACTAAGGCAAGCAATAGAGAAGCAAAAGAACAATTAAAGAACTAAACTAGCATAAACAAGGCAAGAGCAAGGCAAGAAGCTAACTAAGCAAGAAAAGAACTAACTAAGCTAAGCTAGCACAAAACTAGGGTTTTAAGCAGTAAAGAGACGTGTGGGTTGTTTAAGGGTATGAACTTATCACTTAAGTTTAGGGGTGACATATGAACATTATGATTCCATTTAGATTATCCAAACCAAACAACAAGTTAGAGTCTAATGGATTAACCTAAGCTACTAACTGGCCATGGATATGCTAGGTTGTGTACAGGGGAACTAGTCCCTAACACCCCCTACTACCCTTACGAGGCTCAATTGGGTTAGGGGTTAGGTTCAATCCAATTAGAGTCTAATCAAGTCTAGGTTTCTACATTAGACATTCCTAGGGCAATTAGGGGCCGAGGATAGTAATGGGGAGGTGAAATTAGGGTTTTGGGCCCCAATTCCCCCACATTCTAGCCTTGAGAAGGCTCCACGCTAATTGCACTAGAATTATCTAATCTAGCTGCTTAGATCTCTCACTTAGGTTTAGGGAGATTTATTAGGATGTAGGAAGATGGGAGGCAACCTAGGGATCCAAGAATTGGACCTAGGGGCAAATCCCAAAATTCACACATACAAGCAATTTGCCTAAATTCCTAACTGATTTCACACACAAACCAACAAGCAATCCATGGAGAGTGAGATGCAAATAGAACATAATCATTAACAAATGGAATTACAATGTTTACATATCATTTTCCCCCAACATGGTATCAAAGTAACATATTTTCCCCCAAACAGCCCACCCAAGGGGCCTAGCTACTCATAACAAAGCAAAATACAAAAAGAGAGGAGAAAGAGGTAGAAGAAGCCATGGAGCTTGGTGTAGATGAAGAAGTCCTCCTCTCCAGAAGTTTCAGGACATCCTCCTTCTTCTCCTTGGATGAAATTGTGTGGAATGATGGAGGGAAGTGGATGGAAGGCGTAGATATGGGGGGTTATGTGGTGGAAATGGTGAAATGGAGTGGATTTGAGGTGGATATGGAGTGGAATGGAGTGGGTGGCAATTTGGGGAGCTAGGAAGGGGTAGAAGGTAGCCAACCCCCGACCCTCAGCCGCCACTAGGGCTTATATAGGGATCTAGGGGGTCTAGGGTTAAGTTAGGGGGAAAATGGGGAAAATAGTGGAAAAATCAGGTAAAATTATGTGTAGCACGGTCGTGCTGGGCTGCACGGCTATGTTGGGCAATGGGTAGCACGGCCGTGGTGGATGGGAACGACCGTGGTGAGAAAATGGATTGAACAGGGGAATTTTGAGTTTCTGGGACTGGTGGCACGGCCGTGCTGGGAACTGCCAAAACGGCCATTCTTGGTAACACGGTCGTTCTGGCCAACTGGGTCAATTTTTGATGATTCTGCTGCTTGGGGCATGTCCTAGCACGGCCGTTCCATGGTAGCACTGCCGTGTTGGGGTCCTTCCCCTACATTTGAGTGTTGAACTTGGCCATCCATGGAGGGTATTGCTTCAAAACCTTCTTTGACCACTTGGGGTAGGTTGGGTGTGGTTTCGGCCTCATTTTGGGCTCCTCCAAGCCTAGGGAAACCCTAAATTCAACCATCTTCTTTCCAATCCATCAAGTAGTGGCCAAAGTACCTATAAAACATGCAAAAACCATCCATAAGTGATTTTGACAATAAAACACATATTGAGGGAAATAACATGTAATCTAACAAGTATAGATGTGACTGAAATGCAAAATGACATAAGATAAAGCCCTAAAATAGGGCTGAATCACCACCCCAAACTTGAAACATACTTGTCCTCAAGTATGCTCCAACTCAATCTCTCTACAAAACTTTCACAAAAAGAAATGACAAATGCAATATAAAAGATGATTGTTGTTGAATGGGATCAAAGGTGACTATGTACATGCATTTCACCTCTCTCCTCTCCTACTTTCACAATCCAATAATGAAAACAAGCACAAAGCATATGAACTTCAAATATAGTGCATAGAATACACAAGTTATCTATATTTCTTCCATTAAGTTTCGGGTAAACCGTTTCATGGCGGCGTTAATCAAGAATGACTAGGAGTGTTGTTTCACATTCATGCATTCAATCTTATATCTTAAATCACACCAAATGACCCACGTGGCTGCAGAAAAGGGTAAAATGAGCTAAGTTCGATGTTTCCTAGCTCAATGGGTATGAAAGTGGAAGAAAGGGTTGCGGTAAGATTTTTGGAGTGTTTTTACACACTCATCTTTTCTTTATTTGAATGCTCTTAAACAGGAGCATCCTTTTATTTTATTTTTCTTTTCTTTTTCTTTTTTTTTCTTTCCCTTGGTGTAGATAGGGCATATGGTGGATAGAGTGAAGCAGGGAGATAAAGATATGGCCACCCCAAACTTTTGGAGGTGGCCAAGGCTGATTATGCGCACTAGGGCATCTTTTTATGAGGCGGAGGGGTATGAAGATGGTGGAAGAATAGTCGGGTCAAAGAGGGGCCATTGGTATGATTTTCCACATAAGACTTCCTGCATGAAAGCTACTCCAACACTTCATCCAAGATATCACACCACATGAATGAACAAGATGAAATTGATATATCCAACAAGTGATTCCACAAACACTAAGCGTTCAAAGCTTGCTCAATTTCAAAATTCAACCAAAACAATCACAATCCTAAGAGAGGTGATGCACATGTAAAAAGTCAAACATTGATACCACTTAGCAACAAATAATGGTAATTCACTTGCATTTGTCAAAGGCCATCATTTTTACTCAAAACAGTAGAGATTGGGTCAAAACACACTATTTAGACAAGAAATCTCAAAATTGGGAAAAATTGGCCAAAATGGTGCCAAGTTGCCTCCAATCACATCTAAACCTATATTACTGAACTTAAAATAGAAAACAAGCAAATCCTATCTAAAACATGCAAAAATTACCAAAAATCTACATGAATGCATGGCAAAAAGAGTAAATTTTTTTTGAAAATTATGCAAAAATAGCAAGGAAGCAAACTACATGGCATGCAAGTATGTAAAACAAGCACACAAAGATGACTAAGGTAGATAGAAAAAACAAGAAAACAAAAGTGGATGTGGCAGGTGAAATGCAAAGTGAAACTAGGGCATACCTGCCCTACCACCCCAAACTTTTGAATCATGTTGTCCTCAGCATGATCCTAGAGTTTAGGATGATAGGGTAGACGATCATGGCTCTCTAGAGGCTCTGGCGGTGTTCCTCCCTGTGGTGGAGGATATGCGTAGTAGCTGTCACACTAATCTGCCTTAATAAGCTGAAATTGGTCTGCAGCACGGCCATGCTGCATAGAACGGCCGTGGTGGCTTTAGGTTGCACGGCCGTGCTGCATGGCACGGCCGTGGTGCAGTCCTATGGCATCTTTTCTCAATTTTGCTTCTGAATCTAGGGACTTGGTGTATTTTTCATGCAAATGACCATGGTCGTATTGATGTGCCACGACCGTGGTGGTCCCTGTAGCTTCTACTCTCAAAATGAGGAACATCAAGCACTCAAAAACTTGACCCAAAGTGATTTTTCTTTGACTCCTTCTCTCAATTGTACTCAAATTTCCTTCATTTCACCCTGTTACCACCTACACATCTTAAAACTAGACAAAAACTATTAAACACAAGTGTGTGTGTGTGTGTTTTCTTGGGAATTGAAAAACAAAGCAATTGTATCAAAAAGTGAAGGTTGGGTTAAAATTTCCCAAACCTATGTGGGTTGCCTCCCACAAGCGCTAAGTTTCATGCCTTCAGCCAGGCTTGTTGTTCTTTCACCATCAACCATGGTCCAAAAACAAAATGTTTGCACCCCCATCATAAACAATCCTCTCAAATGCTTTCCTTGATTGATCTTCCTCCCAAGGGTCATGCGAGCTTCGCAAGTCTTTTTCAGCAATTCTCTCTCCTTGGGGATCATCATCATAGATCTTAATAAGCCTTAAGACCCTCAGAAATCTCATGCCATAGGTTTTCTCTCTCTTGAGGAATGGGTCTTCATAGGCACCAAAGAGAGGGGTCTCAATCATATCCATTTGCTCATGGGAAGTAGGGGGAGCATGTGATAGTTGTGGTGGTGGCATCAGTGTTGATGGCCCTTGGACTTTAGGTGGAGGAGGGCATTGAGCTGGTTGGAAGGTGAATTGGTGGGAGGGTTGTGGTGATGGAGGTGGTAGAATGAATTGAGGTTGGAAGGTGAATTGGTAGGAGGGTTGTGGCAATGGAGGTGGTGGTAGTGTGTAAGGCTTAGGATAGCCTTGGAGGTAGGGTGGTGGAGGAGGGAATTGAGGTTGGAAAGTGAAGTGGTGGGAAGGCTGCGGCAATGGAGGTGGTGGAGGTGTGTAAGGCTTAGGATAGCCTTGGAGGTAGGGTGGTGGAGGAAATGGATGGGTTTGTGCATTTTGGCCTTCCATCATGTCTTCTCGGAGTGGCTTGTCACATGCACAAGGCACAACCGAACAAAAGAAAGCAAGTCAGCAAACCAATATACACAAAGAATGCAAAGAGTAATGAATAAACAATAGCAATGATGAGGGCAGTAGGAAAAGTCAAAGCAAAACTATGGACTCTGATCTCCAAACCATGACATACACACGATTAAAACTTAGCGGAAGCGAATCGGTAATCAGCGGAAGACAAAAATCACGGGAAATTAATACTTTTCGTGACAAGAGCTTGAATCCATAAAAGCTTCTTTCATAAAGTGAGGTAAACTGTTTACATCTCAGGATAATTACTTCTTGAGTAATTATATACATAAAGATACAAAATCTCAAGATCACTATACAAAAGACTCCAAGACCTGAGAGTACAGAGGACACATAGGACTGACTCTAAGTACATCATATGGCAGGACAATCTCCACCTGAGATTACTGCTGCCCCTGATGCTGCTGCTGAGACTGATCACTTGTAGGCTGGTTCCTTCGTCTCCGACGTCCACCTAAAAAGTTGAAGCCTACGGGGTGAGACAGTTATACATAATTGTCCCAGCGAGAGTTATAACTCTTCGCCAAAAGCTTTATTATAACATCAAAGAATATTTTAAGCAGTAAAGCCTTCAAAGTATTCTATAACAGTTGCAGGTATAACAAGATCTCTATAATTTAGGAGATATGGAAAATATAAACATTATTGTAAGGTAACATCAATCAACTAACTTGGAGTCATCTCTAACAAGTTATACTACATGGTTGATTATGTTTTACAAACAACATTATGCCCTGTGGAGATGAGGCTTACCACTCATACTCCAACTGATCGCTGAGAAGCCGCATCACTATCATACATAGGTCATTAAGAGAGCCGGATTCTCATGACCTTCACCTTCCTCAGTCAGTAAGAGGATCACTTGTAGGACATCTCGTGTCTCTACTTAATATAGCTCACCAGGGTAAACTGATCCTTCGCTATTCTAGAGTCACAGTGGCGTTCTGTACTCTCTTCGTCATCAGGAGGTTTCATATTTACCTACCACTGATACGGATATCTGTGCTTCCTTCGTCATCAGGAGGTTTCATGTTTACCTACCACTGATACGGTATGAAAATATAGTGAAGGATGGATGGATTCCACATCTACATCACTTTCCTACACTAGGATGTAAGGTTCTACACATCCATGTACCCCACATACTCAAAAGTATGTGCTCCAGGAGTTCCTTGAGGAAAACCTGTTTCACCATCACTTAATCTCTGACAATGATGGATCTATGATCAGGGCTCTACATTATACTTGATTAGTTAGGTACATTCAGTATTCTTTAACAGCATACATTGTTCTTCAAACAATAACAGTAGCATAGCAGCTATAAAAGAATAATACTAAATGTAACAGGCCTAACTCATATCAGTCATCATTTCTCATTATCCTCATCACAAGTCATCTCTAAGGCATGACTTTGATGGTATTCATGGCTCTCACAGCCCATTATCAGTATAGGATGCCACTGACAAGACATCAGATTACTTTACTTATTCATAAGGCTAACAACATGCCTTTTATGAATATAACATCATCATCCATACCTGGATATGATTACCTTCACATCAGAACATGCATGGTTAATACAACTGATAAAGGTAATACAAAAATGAGGAATATCCTTCCTACTCTTGTCATAAGAGTTTAAATCTCTAATTCTTATCAGATAGAGTTTAATATTCAAAAGCATGCCATTACCCTTGAATTAGGGTTTACCATTCACATTACATGTCATCACCCTTGAATTAGGGTTTACTATTCACATTACATGTCATCACCCTTGAATTAGGGTTTACTATTCACATTACATGTCATCACCCTTGAATTAGGGTTTACTATTCACATTAAGGTGAATTGAACTCATAACATCATCATGTATGAGTAACATCTTCATTGATGATCTTAGATTAGTTAAAAGTTCATCATTTATCATAATTAGGGTTTCTATGATCTCACACAGGTGGATCATACCCTAATTATGCTCATTTCTGTGTATTGGGGATGCTTCAATTGAGTTTCCACTTAAAAAGGGTACTTTCTCTCTCTAGAAGTACTTTCTCTCTCTATAAGTACTTTCTCTCTCATCATCAGGTTAGGTGATGTTAACATCACCTTATATCAGGTCGGATTAAGTCATCATAGGCTAATATGGGTAAAACATCATCATCATGTGATTAGGGTTTGAATTGAGCAAGATATAACTCAATTGGCCTTTCAGGGGTATTTTGGTAATTCACCCCATTGATCATCATCATGGTCCAAACCTTAGTCAATTAACCCCTTAAAATCCTAGGTTGTTATTAGGGTTCGATTAGGGCAACATTGGACCATTTATATCATCAATTGATTGAATGAAGTCAACCTTGAATCACATTGATTGATTTCAATTATCAACCTTCAATCGAATTGAGATCGTTTGAAAGTGTTGACCGTTTGCCCACTTTGACTTTCTAAGACCACGAGCCCTCTTCTATCTTCAAGACCGCGAGCCTCCTTAGGCTTCAAGACCGCGAGCCTCTTCAAGTGGTTCAAGACCGCGAAGATCAAATTGAAGTTGAGACCGGGAAGAGATGTTGACCGTTTGCCCACTTTGACCTCAGGACCGCGAGGCCCCTCGCGGTCTTGAGACCATGAGCCTCCTCTCGGTCTTGAGACTATGAGCCCCCTCATGTTCTTGAGACCCCGAGCCCCCTCTCGGTCTTGAGACCGCGAGGCTCTCAAGGTCTCAACCGTTTGGTCCATCAACAAAATCAATAAAGCAATTGATGATGTTAACCGATGTTGAAGCCCTCAAAAGGTCAAAGCTATGTTGACCACTTATGGATTGGGTTAATTAGGATTATGCTTGACCACTTAGTCATTCAATAGACCCTCAATTGTTGACCAATTAGGGTTGAAGTCGACTCAATTAGGGTCTATCAATGTTCACCCATCAACACTCAACAATGTGACTCAACACAAGGTTGAACCCTTCAATTGAGCTCCAATTGGGCCCAAACTTGGCCCAAACGGTCTTGAGGTCATGTGGGTGGACCCCACATGGTCTTGAGACCATTTACCCAAGATTTCATCAAAATCTAAGGTGATTTGATAGAGGTTGAACCATGATTGGGTCACCAAATCAGTATTTTAATCAATTGATAACTTATTTGCAATTAGGTCCTCAATTGGTCACATTACTTAACCCTAGACCTTCAAACGGTCTTGGGTGATTGTCCTCTCGGTCTTGAGACTGTTTGGATGAGTTCCAAATGGTCTTGAGACCGTTTGCCCATCCAATTTTGGATTCTAGTGCAGATTCATCAAGGTCTGACCCATTGAGTTGATGATCATGTCAATATTTTATTGCAATGTAATTTGGTGTAATTGTACCTTCAATTGGTCAACTAATCTTGCATCCAGACCTCCAAACGGTCATGGTTGATTTCCCTCGCGGTCTTGAGACCGTTTCGGTGACCCCTAAACGGTCTTGAGACCGTTTAGGTCAATCAACCCTAAAAACCCTAATTAGGTCACCATAATTTCAGTACTGATTTCACCTAGGGTTAGCCTTAGTATTCACCCTTCAACTCTTAGCCCGTTTGGAATTAGACCATCAAACTTGGTGGGTTGTTAATTAACATTATTTTGAACAGTAATCGCATACTGTCAATGCCTGGTCAACGACCTTACACGGTCTTGAGACCGTTTTCCCAAAAAGGCAATTTCAGACCGTTTGCGAATCAGGAATAAATTCATTTAAAGTTGTTACTTACAAAGGTCATATCTCCCGATTCCTTTGGAGTTAGCCTCCCAAATTTTGAGGGTAATTAGCCTATATAATTAGGAACAGATTTCTTATACGGTCCACGCTCGGTCAATGGGGCCAAACGGTCTTGGAGACCGTTTTCCCTGTCGCGGTCTCGAGACCATTTGCTCACCTCGCGGTCTTGAGACCGAGAGAGAAAACTGGTGAGACCGTTTAAGGAAGTGAAAAGCGGTGGGTTTTTCTTGGAAATCACGCCTTCATATCCTAGCTCAAGAACAGTACGAATATCCCATGGATTTGCTTGCAAAATAGCAGGGAAAAGTAGGGAAACACTAAGAGCTATCATCAAAACGCATATAAAGATGCACATAGTAAAGCATGGGTTTAGAGTTATAAAACCCACCTAAAGCTTGCTTCTTGAGCTCCAAGCTTTCAAGCTCCAAGCTCTAATGGCGTCCTTGAGTCCTTACAGGTCGGCCAAGGTGAAAACTCCAAGGAAGGTCAAGGAAAGATGGCTAGAAAGATAGGATTTCGAGAGTTAGCCATGAAGCTGACCTTGAAATCGAGTTCTAACCATGGAATTAGGCAAGAAGAGGGGTCCTAAACCTACCTTGTTTCCCTTGGTCGTCCTCCTTAGCTCCAAGGAAGTCTTTGGTCGTCTTTGGTGAAATGAAACAGTAAGGGAACGAAGGGTAAGTTCCCTTGCAACTAAGGGAAGGAGAGCTTATATACATGGGGTAGGATTTTCAACATTAGTTCATAAGTTGTCCATAATTACAACTAGGTCCCTCCTTCTTTACTTGATCGTCCCTTCCTCTTTATTCTAAGGGCAAACCTTCTCTTAAGGTCTTAGGAAAAGAAGGTAAAGGAGAGCAAGCTAATAATGAGGTACATACATAAAGAGATATTACACATATACCCTGATTATTCAATCACAAGGCATATCTCATAACTTGATAATTCAATTGAGGTGACTTCCTCATCATTTCTTCTCTTAATGATGGCAAGAGTCTAAAAAGATACATTATATGACATATTTCACAATTTGTATCCCTTAATTTGGGTAAATTGCATTTTACCCCAAACTAGGGTTTCAAGCACCGGGATTGCTTCCACAGCTGCACCTTGGTGCCCTATCTTGGGAAATCCCTCAAACTTTACCAAAAAGATTCTCATGATGTCTCAACATCAGAGGAACATCTCAACATGTGCAAATTGCAAGCTAACCTTTTTAACTGGGTAAATTGCACATAGGTCCCTGTATATCAAAACAATGCTACAACTTTAAATAAAAAGGAGCAAATACTGAAATATACGTTTCTGAGAAACTTAATTACATGCTCAGAGTTAATCACAAAGATCTAATTACATATTTAGGCAAAACACCTAGGGTTGACTCATATCCCAGGTCAGGGATGTTACAAATTATCCACCCCTTACAAGGATTTCGTCCCCGAAATCGATAAAACATACTACGAGAAAAGGGCAGGATACTTCCTTCTCATCTCATCCTCTAACTCCCAAGTGGCTTCTTCAATACCACGATGGTTCCAGAGGACTTTCACAAGACTTATATCTTTCTTCTTTAACTTTTTAATTCGTTTATCAAGGATTGACACTGGTCCCTCCTCATAGGATATGTCATCATTCAGTTCTACCTCCATAGGTTGTAGAACTGACTCGGTGTCTGGGTGACATTTCTTTAGCATAGAAATGTGAAACACAGGATGTAACCTCTGTAACTCAGGTGGTAGCTCTAGTCTATATGCTACCTTCCCAATCCGTTTAATGATTGGATAAGGTCCCATAAATCTAGGAGCTAACTTCCCTTTCCTTCCAAAACGAAGGACCCCTTTCCAAGGTGAGACCTTAAGATACACTCTGTCTCCAACCTGGAACTCTAAGGGTCTACGACGTTTGTCAGCATAAGATTTCTGCCTATCCTGAGCAGTCTTAATCTTATGTTGTATAACTTTAATCTTTTCCGTGGTTTGCTGCACCAGGTCAGGACCTAATAACTAGTGCTCACCAGTCTCAAACCAACACAAGGGTGATCTACAACGTCTACCATATAAGGCTTCATAAGGTGCCATATCAATACTATGCTGATAGCTATTGTTATAGGCAAACTCTATCAAGCTTAGGTGTAGATCCCAACTTCCGGTGCACTGGAGAACACATGCTCGCAACAGGTCTTCTAAGGTTTGTATGGTCCTTTCCGACTGTCCATCAGTCTGTGGATGAAAGGCCGTACTAAACCTCAGCTTGGTGCCTAAGGCATTGTGCAACTGTTCCCAAAAATGACTTGTAAACTGAGGACCTCTGTCATAAACTATTGTGACAGGAACTCGGTGCAAACGCACTATCTCTTGAACATACAACTCTGATAACCTTTCAGCAGAATAGGTTGTTTTGACAGGTAAGAAATGTGCTGTCTTAACCAACCTATCAACAATTACCCAAATGGAATCATGTCCTTTGCTTGTCCTGGGTAGGCCAACAACAAAATCCATGGTCACATGGTCCCACTTCCACTGTGATATGGGTAAAGGTTGCATTGTTCCTACAGGCTTCTGGTGTTCAGCTTTAACTTGCTGACACACAGGGCACCTCAGAACAAACTCTGCAACATCCTTCTTCATCCCAGGCCACCAATATAGATCTTTCAAATTCCGATACATCTTGGTGCTCCCTGGATGCATAGCATACATGGAAGAATGGGCTTCTTCCAGGACTAACTTTCTCAAGTTGTCCACATCTGGCACTATCATTATTCCATTATAACAAGCTACTTGATCTTCTGAGTCATGAAAACCATCTTGCTTCTCATTTCCATACTCAGATCTTATATGCTGAACTGCAGCATCACCTAGATGTGCCTCTTTAATCTGCTCCCTTAGAGTAGGTTTAATATGCATCTCAGCTAACAAACCGGTTAACAATGACACATTCAACTGTACATTGTCTTGCCTTAAAGAGATAAGCATATCTCTTCTAGAGCATACTAAAGAGTTTAGTTGTGCTCTATTCATGGTTGATGTTGCTGATTTCCTACTCAAGGCATCTGCAACAACATTGGCCTTGCCTGGATGGTAATCAATTGTACAGTCGTAGTCCTTGATTAATTCCATCCAGCGACGTTGCCTCATGTTGAGCTCATGCTGAGAGAAGATATACTTAAGGTTTTTGTGGTCTGTGAAAATCTGGAATGTTTCTCCGTAGAGATAGTGCCTCCAGATCTTCAAAGCATGAACCACAGCAGCTAACTCCAGATCGTGTGTTGGATAATTCTCCTCGTGTTTCTTAAGCTGTCGGGAAGCAAAAGAAATCACTTGTTTATCCTGCATCAACACACATCCTAGTCCGTTCTTGGAAGCATCACAAAATACTACATATCCTTTTCCTTGTTCAGGTAGCACTAGCACAGGTGCACTTGTCAATCTCTCCTTCAGCAACTAGAAAGATAGTTGGCACTTATCACTCCAAGAAAAAGGAACATATTTCCGGGTTAACTTGGTCAAAGGTAAAGCTATAGAACTAAAGTTCTTAATGAACCTTCGATAGTAGCCAGCTAACCCCAAGAAACTTCGAATCTCCGTCGGTGTCTTTGGTTGTTCCCATTGTAGAACAGATTCTACCTTTGTAGGGTCAACACAAATTCCCGAGGCGGATATTACATGTCCAAGAAAAGATACCTCCGGTAGCCAGAACTCACACTTGCTAAACTTAGCGTACTGCTTATGTTCTCTTAGCAAGGTCAAAGCTTGGCGAAGATGCTGCTCATGCTGCTGAGCATTCTTACTATAAATCAGAATGTCATCTATGAAGACGACAACACACTGATCAAGGAAAGGTCAAAAAACTCTATTCATGAGTTCCATAAATGCAGCTGGTGCATTGGTTAGTCCAAACGACATAACCGTGAACTCATAGTGACCATATCTTGTCCTAAATGCAGACTTGGATATGTCACTATCCTTAATATAGAGTTGGTGATATCCAGACCTCAAGTCTATCTTTGAAAAGACTATTGCACCACGCAACTGGTCAAAGAGATCATCAATCCTCGGCAGAGGATACTTATTCTTTATTGTTACTTTATTGAGTTGTCTGTAATCAATGCACAACCGCATTGACCCATCTTTCTTTTTAACAAACAAGACCGGAGCACCCCAAGGTGAAGTACTCGGTTGGATAAAACCTCTCTCAAGTAGCTCTTGAAACTGTTTCTTGAGTTCTTCTATCTCGGCAGGCGCCATTCTATACGGAGTTTGTGCTATGGGTTTCGTATCTGGGATCAGATTAATTTCAAAATCAATCTCCCGAGGTGGTGGTATACCAGGAAGTTCTTCAGGAAACACATCCTTGAATTCCCTGACTATGGGAACTTCAGCAGGATTGGTCCTTTCCTTGGTAACATCTACCACATGGGCTAAGAATGCATAACATCCTTGCCTCAACAGCTTATCAGCAACCATAGCTGACACAAGACAGGTGGGCAGAATCTTTCTTTCACCTTGAAAGATCCATGTGTTGCTTTCATCAGCAAACACAGCCAACTTGGACTCACAATCCAAGACAACTCTATACCTTTCTAAGGTATCCATCCCAAGGATTATATCAAATCCCTGCATATCAAGTGGTATAAGATCCACTTGAATGCGATGGTCAGAAAAGAAAAGGATGCAGGGAGAACATACCTCCTGCAAAACGGCAGACCCACTCAATGGAGTCTCTAACAACAAACTATCTGCTCTATGACTAACAGTCACATTGCAGTTACGAATCACTTCACGAGTGATGAAAGAGTGCATAGCACCCGGATCAATCAGAACGGATACAACACAGGATGTAGACATATCAGAATATAAAACTTTCATCTGACCTGCCACTACCCGTGGATTGACCACTGCCTCAGGTGGGTTCATAGCATAGAACCTCGCAGTCGCCTGGTGTTGAGGTGGTGCTGATGATCCAACTTGATACGCTTGTCCACGTCCTCGAGCTGCTCCTTGATGTTGTCTATTCTGAGATCCCTATTGATTCTGTCTCGGGGTGTGTTGTGTCACACCGACAGACCTAGAACGGAAATCCTTCATCAAGTGTCCCACCTTACCACAGTCGTAGCAACTCCTCTCCTGTTGTTGTGGTCTGGGTGGTCCAGTGACTGACTCAGATGCAGAACTGTGCGTCCCTTGAAGTGGTTGACTCCGTCCTCTACCTCTGCTTGGTGTCCATTGAGTTTGAAAACTCGATCTGGGTGGTGGAGGGTTAGGTGCAGAGAATCTTGGTTTCTTAGAATCCCTAGATGAAGAACCCTGGAACTGTGGATATCTTTTATGGGTTTGTCTTTTCTCAACCACAGATATCTCTATCCTTCGGACTGACTCAACGAAGGTAGAGAATCTCTCTCTATTTTCTAAGGCAGACACAGGGGTTGACATATCAGAATTCAAACCCTTTTCGAATCTTCTGATTCTTTCCTCATCCGTAGCAGCCATGTGCGGACAGAACCGCAACAAATCCATGAACTTAGCTTCATACTCACTAATGTTCATCATACCCTACCTTAGTTTCTCAAACTGAGAGATCTTCTCATCTAGGAAGGTCTTTGGAAAATATCTATTGATAAATTCCCGACGAAACTCTTCCCATGAGAACTCTACTCCAGGTCTCTTCTGCTCTTCCATGTTCCACCAGTGACCAGCACTGCCTTTGAGAAGATAGACAGCATGTCTAACCTTCTCAGCTTCCGGAATCATAAGAATCCTGAAAGCCTTCTCCAACTCTGTCAACCATAAGTTAGCATCTACAGGGTCGGCAGTTCCGAAGTACTCGGTAGCTCCGACACGACGAAGTCGTTCGAATGTCTTACCAATACCTTGTGCTTCAGGCTGGACTGGTGCCCTAGGTGTAGGAATGGGCATCCTATCGGTTATATGTGTCATGGCAGTCATGAACTGCCCGAACATCGTCTGTACAGCTGGATCACTCATGTCAGCTGGGTCGAACTGGGGTGGCTCTCTTGGCGACTCTGGTGCAGGTTGTTCTATTCTCGGAACTCTTGCACCGCCTCGAGGTGCACTAGCACTACTCTCTGCCACGTGCTCATCAAGATGTTCTAACATTCTTATGTATCTTCTTCTCCTGAGGAGCAGAAGATTCTATTATATGAGGAAGGAGTACTAAAGGTAGACTCGACATCCTAAGTCCTATGCCTCTGTAGACTCAACTGAACCTGGAGCTCTGATACCACTAGTTGTGGACTCTGATCTCCAAACCATGACATAAACACGATTAAAACTTAGCGGAAGCGAATCGGTAATCAGCGGAAGACAAAAATCACGGGAAATTAAAACTTTTCGTGACAAGAGCTTGAATCCATAAAAGCTTCTTTCATAAAGTGAGGTAAACTGTTTACATCTCAGGATAATTACTTCTTGAGTAATTATATACATCAAGATACAAAATCTCAAGATCACAATACAAAAGACTCCAAGACCTGAGAGTACAGAGGACACATAGGACTGACTCTAAGTACATCATATGGCAGGACAATCTCCACCTGAGATTACTGTTGCCCCTGATGCTGCTGCTGAGACTGATCACCTGTAGGCTGGTTCCTTCGTCTCCGACGTCCACCTAAAAAGTTTAAGCCTACGGGGTGAGACAATTATACATAATTGTCCCAGCGAGAGTTATAACTCTTCACCAGAAGCTTTATTATAACATCAAAGAATATTTTAAGCAGTAAAGCCTTCAAAGTATTCTATAACAGTTGCAGGTATAACAAGATCTCTATAATTTAGGAGATATGGAAAATATAAACATTATTGTAAGGTAACATCAATCAACTAACTTGGAGTCATCTCTAACAAGTTATACTACATGGTTGATTATGTTTTACAAACAACATTATGCCCTGTGGAGATGAGGCTTACCACTCATACTCCAACTGATCGCTGAGAAGCTGCATCATTATCATACATAGGTCATTAAGAGAGTCGGATTCTCATGACCTTCACCTTCCTCAGTCAGTAAGAGGATCACTTGTAGGACATCTCGTGTCTCTACTTAATATAGCTCACCAGGGTAAACTGGTCCATCGCTATTCTAGAGTCACAGTGGCGTTCTGTACTCTCTTCGTCATCAGGAGGTTTCATATTTACCTACCACTGATACGGATATTTGTGCTTCCTTCGTCATCAGGAGGTTTCATGTTTACCTACCACTAATACGGTATGAAAATATAGTGAAGGATGGATGGATTCCACATCTACATCACTTTCCTACACTAGGATGTAAGGTTCTACACATCCATGTACCCCACATACTCAAAAGTATGTGCTCCAGGAGTTCCCTGAGGAAAACATGTTTCACCATCACTTAATCTCTGACAATGATGGATCTATGATCAGGGCTCTACATTATACTTGATTAGTTAGGTACATTCAGTATTCTTTAACAGCATACATTGTTCTTCAAACAATAACAGTAGCATAGCAGCTATAAAAGAAGAATACTAAATGTAACATGCCTAACTCATATCAGTCATCATTTCTCATTATCCTCATCACAAGTCATCTCTAAGGCATGACTTTGATGGTATTCATGGCTCTCACATCCCATTATCAGTATAGGATGCCACTGACAAGACATCAGATTACTTTACTTATTCATAAGGCTAACAACATGCCTTTTATGAATATAACATCATCATCCACACCTGGATATGATTACCTTCATATCAGAACCTGCATGGTTAATACAACTGATAAAGGTAATACAAAAATGAGGAATATCCTTCCTACTCTTGTCATAAGAGTTTAAATCTCTAATTCTTATCAGATAGAGTTTAATATTCAAAAGCATGCCATTACCCTTGAATTAGGGTTTACCATTCACATTACATGTCATCACCCTTGAATTAGGGTTTATTATTCACATTACATGTCATCACCCTTGAATTAGGGTTTACTATTCACATTACATGTCATCACCCTTGAATTAGGGTTTACTATTCACATTAAGGTGAATTGAACTCATAACATCATCATGTATGAGTAACATCTTCATTGATGATCTTAGATTAGTTAAAAGTTCATCATTTATCATAGTTAGGGTTTCTATGATCTCACACAGGTGGATCATACCCTAATTATGCTCATTTCTGTGTATTGGGGATGCTTCAATTGAGTTTCCACTTAAAAAGGGTACTTTCTCTCTCTAGAAGTACTTTCTCTCTCATCATAAGGTTAGGTGATGTTAACATCACCTTAGATCAGGTCGGATTAAGTCATCATAGGCTAATATGGCTAAATCATCATCATCATGTGATTAGGGTTTGAATTGAGCAAGATATAACTCAATTGGCCTTTCAGGGGTATTTTGGTAATTCACCCCATTGATCATCATCATGGTCCAAACCTTAGTCAATTAACCCCTTAAAATCCTAGGTTGTTATTAGGGTTCGATTAGGGCAACATTGGACCATTTATATCATCAATTGATTGAATGAAGTCAACCTTGAATCACATTGATTGATTTCAATTATCAACCTTCAATCGAATTGAGATCGTTTGAAAGTGTTGACCGTTTGCCCACTTAGACTTTCCAAGACCACGAGCCCTCTTCTATCTTCAAGACCGTGAGCCTCCTTAGGCTTCAAGACCGCGAGCCTCTTCAAGTGGTTCAAGACCGCGAAGATCAAATTGAAGTTGATACCGCGAAGAGATGTTGACCGTTTGCCCACTTTGACCTCAGGACCGCGAGGCCCCTCGCGGTCTTGAGACCGCGAGCCCCCTCTCGGTCTTGAGACCGCGAGGCTCTCAAGGTCTTAACCGTTTGGTCCATCAACAAAATCAATAAAGCAATTGATGATGTTAACTGATGTTGAAGCCCTCAAAAGGTCAAAGCTATGTTGACCACTTATGGATTGGGTTAATTAGTATTATGCTTGACCACTTAGTCATTCAATATACCCTCAATTGTTGACCAATTAGGGTTGAAGTCGACTCAATTAGGGTCTATCAATGTTCACCCATCAACACTCAACAATGTGACTCAACACAAGGTTGAACCCTTCAATTGAGCTCCAATTGGGCCCAAACTTGGCCCAAACGGTCTTGAGGTCATGTGGGTGGACCCCAAATGGTCTTGAGACCGTTTTCCCAAGATTTCATCAAAATCTAAGGTGATTTGATAGAGGTTGAACCATGATTGGGTCACCAAATCAGTATTTTAATCAATTGATAACTTATTTGCAATTAGGTCCTCAATTGGTCACATTACTTAACCCTAGACCTTCAAACGGTCTTGGGTGATTGTCCTCTCGGTCTTGAGACCGTTTGGATGAGTTCCAAATGGTCTTGAGACCGTTTGCCCATCCAATTTTGGATTCTAGTGCAGATTCATCAAGGTCTGACCCATTGAGTTGATGATCATGTCAATATTTTATTGCAATGTAATTTGGTGTAATTGTACCTTCAATTGGTCAACTAATCTTGACTCAATATTTTATTGCAATGTAATTTGGTGTAATTGTACCTTCAATTGGTCAACTAATCTTGACCCATCTTTCTTTTTAACAAACAAGACCGGAGCACCCCAAGGTGAAGTACTCGGTCAGATAAAACCTCTCTCAAGTAGCTCTTGAAGCTGTTTCTTGAGTTCTGCCATCTCGGCAGGCACCATTCTATACGGAGTTTGTGCTATGGGTTTCGTATCTGGGATCAGATTAATTTCAAAATCAATCTCCCGAGGTGGTGGTATACCAGGAAGTTCTTCAGGAAACACATCCTCGAATTCCCTGACTATGGGAACTTCAGCAGGATTGGTCCTTTCCTTGGTAACATCTACCACATGGGCTAAGAATGCATAACATCCTTGCCTCAACAGCTTATCAGCAACCATAGCTGACACAAGACAGGTGGGCAGAATCTTTCTTTCACCTTGAAAGATCCATGTGTTGCTTTCATCAGCAAACACAGCCAACTTGGACTCACAATCCAAGACAACTCTATACCTTTCTAAGGTATCCATCCCAAGGATTATATCAAATCCCTACATATCAAGTGGTATAAGATCCACTTGAATGCGATGGTCAGAAAAGAAAAGGATGCAGGGAGAACATACCTCCTGCAAAATGGCAGACCCACTCAACGGAGTCTCTAACAACAAACTATCTGCTCTATGACTAACAGTCACATTGCAGTTACAAATCACTTCACGAGTGATGAAAGAGTGTGTAGCACCCGGATCAATCAGAACGGATACAACACAGGATGTAGACATATCAGAATATAAAAATTTCATCTGACCTGCCACTACCCGTGGATTGACCACTGCCTCCGGTGGGTTCATAGCATAGAACCTCGCAGTCGCCTGGTGTTGAGGTGGTGCTGATGATCCAGCTTGAGACGCTTGTCCACGTCCTCGAGCTGCTCCTTGATGTTGTCTATTCTGAGATCCCTGTTGATTCTGTCTCGGGGTGTGTTGTGTCACACCGACAGGCCTAGAACGGCAATCCTTCATCAAGTGTCCCACCTTACCACAGTTGTAGCAACTCCTCTCTTGTTGTTGTGGTCTGGGTGGTCCAGTGACTGACTTAGATGCAGAACTGTGCGTCCCTTGAAGCGGTTGACTTCGTCCTCTACCTCTTCTTGGTGTCCATTGAGTTTGAAAACTCGATCTGGGTGGTGGAGGGTTAGGTGCAGAGAATCTTGGTTTCTTAGAATCCCTAGATGAAGAACCCTAGAACTGTGGATATCTTTTATGGGTTTGTCTTTTCTCAACCACAGATCTCTCTATCCTTCGGACTGACTCAACGAAGGTAGAGAATCTCTCTCTATTTTCTAAGGCAGACACAGGGGTTGACATATCAGAATTCAAACCCTTTTCGAATCTTCTGATTCTTTCCTCATCCGTAGCAGCCATGTGCGGACAGAACCGCAACAACTCCATGAACTTAGCTTCATACTCACTAATGTTCATCATACCCTGCCTTAGTTTCTCAAACTGAGAGATCTTCTCATCTAGGAAGGTCTTTGGAAAATATCTATTGATAAATTCCCGACGAAACTCTTCCCATGAGAACTCTACTCCAGGTCTCTTCTGCTCTTCCATGTTCCACCAGTGACCAGCACTGCCTTTGAGAAGATAGACAGCATGTCTAACCTTCTCAGCTTCCGGAATCATAAGAATCCTGAAAGCCTTCTCCAACTATGTCAACCATAAGTCAGCATCTACAGGGTCGGCAGTTCCGAAGTACTCGGTAGCTCCGAAACGACGAAGTCATTCGAATGTCTTACCAATACCTTGTGCTTCAGGCTGGACTGGTGCCCTAGGTGTAGGAATGGGCATCCTATCGGTTATATGTGTCATGGCAGTCATGAACTGCCCGAACATCGTCTGTACAGCTAGATCACTCATGTCAGCTGGGTCGAACTGGGGTGGCTCTCTTGGTGCGATTCGGCTAGAGGTGAAACACACTAGCCGATTTGACCTGACTAGATGCGCCCCGTGAGGTCAGAACACACGTGATGGGTTTTTTCTTTTGAAATTTATAAATCTAAACTAGCTACCTACATCTACTAAAACACTACACCCGTAAACGCACGGGGTCGTGTCGTAGTATAGGGAGGTGGCAAGTATAGGGTTGATCCTAGGGAAAAGAGGGGGCACTAGAGCTAGGTTAGTTTGGCTAGGTTCCTACTGCGGACACTAGGGTTAAGGGTTTGAAGGTTGATTTTGATTGATAACTAAGGATAAACAAGCAAGCAATTAAAGGCGAGAATGAAATCTATGTTAACCCTAGGTTAGATTAAGGCTAAACAAGCAAGAAAGGATTAAGCTAGGTAGGAAAAGGCAATTTACACTAAGGCAAGCAATAGAGAAGCAAAAGAACAATTAAAGAACTAAACTAGCATAAACAAGGCAAGAGCAAGGCAAGAAGCTAACTAAGCAAGAAAAGAACTAACTAAGCTAAGCGAGCACAAAACTAGGGTTTTAAGCAGTAAAGAGACGTGTGGGCTGTTTAGGGGTATGAACTTATCACTTAAGTTGAGGGGTGACATATGAACATTATGATTCCATTTAGATTATCCAAACCAAACAACAAGTTAGAGTCTAAAGGATTAACCTAAGCTACTAACTGGCCATGGATATTCTAGGTTGTGTATAGGGGAACTATTCCCTAACACCCCCTACTACCCTTACGAGGCTCAATTGGGTTAGGGGTTAGGTTCAATCCAATCAGAGTCTAATCAAGTCTAGGTTTCTACATTAGACATTCCTAGGGCAATTAGGGGCCGAGGGTAGTAATGGGGAGGTGAAATTAGGGTTTTGGGCCCCAATTCCCCCACATTCTAGCCTTGAGAAGGCTCCATTCTAATTGCACTAGAATTATTTAATGTAGCTTCTTAGATCTCTCACTTAGGTTTAGGGAGATTGATTAGGATGTAGGAAGATGGGAGGCAACCTAGGGATCCAAGAATTGGACCTAGGGGCAAATCCCAAAATTCACACATACAAGCAATTTGCCTAAATTCTTAAGTGATTTCACACACAAACCAACAAGCAATCCATGAAGAATGAGATGCAAATAGAACATAATCATTAACAAATGGAATTACAATGTTTACATATCATTTTCCCCCAACATGGTATCAAAGTAACATATTTTCCCCCAAACAGCCCACCCAAGGGGCCTAGCTACTCATAACAAAGCAAAATACAAAAAGAGAGGAGAAAGAGGTAGAATAAGCCATGGAGCTCGGTGTAGATGAAGAAGTCCTCCTCTCCAGCAGCTGTAGGGACGTCCTCCTTCTTCTCCTTGGATGAAATGGTGTGGAATGATGGAGGTAAGTGGATGGAAGGCGTAGATATGGGGGGTTATGTGGTGGAAATGGTGAAATGGAGTGGATTTGAGGTGGATATGGAGTGGAATGGAGTGGATGGCAATTTGGGGAGCTAGGAAGGGGTATAAGGTAGACAACCCCCGACCCTCAGCTGCCACTAGGGCTTATATAGGGATCTAGGGGGTCTAGGGTTAAGTTAGGGGCAAAATGAGGAAAACAGTGGAAAATCGGGTAAAATTATGTGTAGCACGGCCGTGCTGGGCTGCACGGCCGTGTTGGGAAATGGGTAGCACGGCCGTGGTGGATTGGAACGGCCGTGGTGAGAAAATGGATTGAACTGGGGAATTTTGAGTTTCTGGGACTGGTGGCACGGCCGTGCTGGGAACTGCCAAAATGGCCATTCTTGGTAACATGGCCGTTCTGGCCAACTGGGTCAATTTTTGATGATTCTGCTGCTTGGGGCATGTCTTAGTACGGCCATTCCATGGTAGCACGGCCGTGTTGGGGTCCTTCCCCTGCATTTGAGTGTTGAACTTGGCCATCCATGGAGGGTGTTGCTTCCAAAACCTTCTTTGACCACTTGGGGTAGGTTGGGCGTGGTTTCGACCTCATTTTGGGCTCCTCCAAGCCTAGGGAAACCCTAAATTCAACCATCTTCTTTCCAATCCATCAAGTAGTGGCCAAAGTACCTATAAAACATGCAAAAACCATCCATAAGTGATTTTGACAATAAAACACATATTGAGGGAAATAACATGTAATCTAACAAGTATAGATGTGACTGAAATGCAAAATGACACAAGATAAAGCCCTAAAATAGGGCTGAATCACTCACCACCCCCACTTTATTCCTGATATAGTCATTTCTCAGGTGATCTTTTCTTGTCTACCCACACATCCATCCCAGAATATGCATTTCAGATACATTCATCTTGTTGAGGCCTTGTTTCTTTACCACCAAACATTCACTCACGTAGAGCATGGCTGGCCATATAGTTGTTCTATAAACCTTATTTTTTAACCTGAGAGGGATCTTCCAATCACATAAAACTCCAGTTGCACTCCTCCATTTCAACCATCCTGCAATGATCCTTTGAAAAATGTCATTTTGAGCATCCCCATGTATTTGAATAATAGAACCCAAGTAATAGAATTTATCACATTTTGGTATATCTACTCCTTCCAACTTGGATCCATCATTCACACTGTGAGATTGGTTGAAATTGCAATGCATATACTCAGTTTTTCTCCTGCTAATCATCAATCCATTTGATTCCAATGAATCTCTCCAATGTTCAACTTTATCATTCCATCTATCTTTAGTTTCATCAATCAAAACAATATCATCAGCAAATAACATACACCAAGGAATATCATCATGAACATTCTTTGTCAACTCATTCATAGTAAGATCGAATAGATATGGGCTAAGTGTGGATCCTTGGTGTACCCCAACTATGATAAGAAAAAATAGTGTCACTCCTCCAAGAGTCTTCACACTTTAAGTAGAGCTATCATGCATGTCTTTGGAAAGTCAATGTATTGGATTGGCACACCATTTTTCTTCAAAACCATCCACAACACTTCTTTAAGTACTCCATCATAAGCCTTTTCCAAATCAATAAATACCATATGAAGATCACTTTTTCTTTCTCTATACTTCTTCATAAGCCTCCTAATTAGAAAAATAGCATTTGTTGTTGTTCTTCCAAGCATGAAACCAACTTGCTTGTTTGATATCTGTGTTATACATCTGAGCCTCTGCTCAATAATCCTCTCCCAAATCTTCAATATGTGACTAATCAACATGATACCCATGTAGTTTGTGTAGCTCTGAACATCACCTTTGTTCTTGTATGAATAAACAATGAATATCAAATATTATTTAAGATGGAATACTACATCAAATTGATCTTACCAAAAAATTATGCCTAAGTTACATTAAAGGCTACACAAAAAACATATAAAAGGAACCTATCCATAAGAATCACCTAACAACTTTAATTAATACATATTGATATGTATTTTCCTTTCAATGTTTCATCATGGGGTGGCAAAAAATATTTTATTATCTTAATAGATGATTTATTATGTGTTAATTCATTTAATGAAATGGCCAGTATGCCTCTTTTAGTGAGATCCAAAATTCTTTTGTGTCTCCCATTATATTTTTGTATAAAAATATTTTATGTATTCTTTCTCAAAAAAACAAAATATATGCCTCGTTCTTAATATAACAAAAAAAACACAACAATTCCGCCGGTTGTGTTGCAGTTAATATATTTATTAGAACAAGTATATGTGTGTGTTACATATTTTATAATTTTAACAACACAATTTATATACAACGGGTCAAACCCGTTGTAGTATATTGGATACTACAGCATATCCTAAACTGTTGTGATAGACCATAATATCAAAACATGCTCAAACCTATTGTAGAAGACTCAAATTACACAACAAGCTCTAATCTGTTATAATAGTCACATATCCTAACTTGTTGTAATAAGTCCTAATTTTACAACATACTCTAACCCATTATAATATATCATAATCATAAACAGGCATTCACATATTGAAATAGTTATTTGTTGTAATAGACCACAATCACACATCATGTTGTTGTTTGTTATATTAGATTGTCATATCACAAGATACTCACACCCGTTGTAAAAGACTCTAATTATACATCATTCTCTAACATGTAGTAATAGTCACATATGATAATATATTGCAATAGACCATAGTTATATAACATGCTTTAACATCTTGTAATATATCATAATCCCAAAACAGACTTTCACATGTTGTAATAGACCACAATCAAACACATGTTATAACCCTTTGTTATATACTAAGATAACGCAACAAACTCCATCTTGTTGTCATGTATTGTAATTACACAACAAACCCCAACATGTTTTATAAGTAGATGTGTCCTTATTATAAAAGAAATTAACCCATCCCTTATCTAGTTATCAAGGTTCATTATTAAAATTTATTTGTACTTTAAATCCAAAATACAAAATCCCATTGCATTGACTTGCTCAAATATTTGACTTGCTCAAATATTTGACTTGTACTATGAGTATGCACTCTCCACCCCTTCTTTTCATTTGATGTGATGAGTGTGTCATTTCCCCCAGTGGAACATTATCTAGATCTACATCCTCACTTTATTAAGTCTGTTGCGTCTAATCATGCCTGGGGTGACCCTCTCATTCATCCTACTCTCCATCATTTTAACACCCAACCAATCCCATTATCATCGTTTCCTCATGCAATCATCCATTTTGGCATTCCCAGTTAACCCAACACATTGAATAATGAGGATCATGTATGTCCACAAATCTTGATTAACCTAGATACTAACTAGTTCCAAAATTGTCTTTTGATAAAATTCCCTATTTACTATCGATTTATTTTATTTAAAAATTGTATGTAAAATTTATTTTTTTAATATCATAATAGTTGATTTTCTTGCACTATACTTTTTAAAAAAAATTATTGTCCTTGACATGAATTATAGCAATGTGGTATATATACATAAATTGTTTTTTTACATTAAACAATATACAAACTATATTATTCATCCTAGTCGTAGATTTTTCTTTCGTGCTAGCATCCACTCCCGATTCACTCTGCCAACACTATGTTTCATACATGGTTAATGAAGGGAAAAGAAGGGAAGCGAGGGGAAGATACACTTATGTTAGTGTGTTTGGTTACCATCGAAGGGAATAAAACATAAAAATAAGGTAAATATAAAAAAATTAATGATGCAAAATATTGGTGATCTAAAAATACTTGTATATATAATAATTACATTTATATTTATTCACATACATCAATTTACAAAAATACTGACATAGAGGTACGACAACAAATAAGGATGACAATCATTTTTAATGACAAAATCTATTGATCTATAAAAATGATGTAGATGAACACAATATACGATTTTATTTTTTCTGTGTTTGAAAGCGCTACAAAAGAGAATCTTTTTATACAAGTGAGAAGACAAGTTTTTTATAGTATTAATTATAGTTGTAGAACTAGTTTTCTTTTTATTTTTGTATTTAAAATATTTCCCTCCATGTAATAAAGTACTACCTGCCATAATCCTGCAATTTTTCTTCAATTATTTTTATTTTCTATTTTTTTATTTGTATAATAATCTCAAAATTTTCAACTTTTCTATAAAAAATATGACTTTTAAACTTCCTTCTTTGCTATGCATAAAATCATTTTAGTTTCCATTCATTTTTTTTTCAAAAACAAATATTCTCAAAATTTTATCCAATACTCCTTCATCATTTACTATATCCAACCAATTAAGGTAGAACATTCATGACATAATATTTTTCAATTGTCATCTATGTTAATTTATTCCGATCAAGTTATTTATATTTTCTATTTATATTTTATATTTTATATTTCCTTCTAACCTTCTTAATATATTTTTGTCCAAGTCTTTTCCTTCCCTTTGTATAGATTTGGTAGGGATAGAATATGAGAGAAACTACTTGAAATACATTTTGTTTGTTCCCCTCGATTTCCCTCCCCATCATGTTGTCCAACCAAACATCCCAAGCCTCTTTCCTTCCTTCCCCTCCCAAGTCTTTCCCTTCCCCTCCCATCCATTCACCGCGTACCAAACATACCCTCATTGCCTAATCACACTTCTTCTCTCGCATAACACATCCAGTACATTTTTTTTAGAGAAAATGGATCGATTCATTACTTGTTAGTCATACGACATCTACAATTGGGGAGAAAAATACAAACAGAACTTACAAATGTCACGTTCAGTAACCGAAGGGCACTACAACTCATATTGGAACGAGAGAGAGACATTCCTGCATTGATTCTTCTTCCTTGAGGCTATCTTAAGCAGCTTTTCATGAAGAATTCCTTCAACCTGAGCGTTAAGTAGTGGTAGAGGGGCTGGAACAAGACGGTATTTTGCTCGTATATCAACTCAAATGAAGCCATACAATTGAGTAATAAGATCAATCCAGAGCAAAGACGAGATTTAGTCGTACCAAGGTTGAATTACCGGGGGAAACCCAGAAAAACCACCACCTTCACAGAAGAAGGAGTAACAATCCTTATTCAAAGGAACAAACAACACTGATATACGGGGTAACAAGGCAGATAACCTGTCAGAAACTAGCACCCAAGTGAAAACCTATAAAGAAAGACCCAACCTTGTCGATCCCTCTAGCCGAGAGGACGCCCACTAGATCTTACCTCTTCACGACGTCCAGGAGCTCAAAACGGGGCTGTGGCAAGGGCCACAGAAGCCCCCCCCCCCCCCCGCCACCGCCGCTTGGGCACAGTGCACATCGCTAGCACCGTAGAGACGAGACGTGAAGACTGCAAGGGTGAAGAACGACCACCAGCCAAAGGCGATCCACACTGATCGGGCTCGGAAGAATCCCTGGGGGAGCGGGGTGGCGTTGGTCGCCGCCAAAGCCCCCTCACCCGAGCTGGGAAACACGAACCCTAGTCGCCCTTCGGGTCGCCCAAGCAGACGGGAGAAGCACAAGCGGACTGCAAGTGGTGGTAATTGAATATATGTACACATCCAGTAGCTTGGCTGCACAATCCATGCCCATTCGCCCCAACCACACTACCGTCTTATTTAGAGTCGCACTGCCATCTTCCTCGAAGTCGTGTTGCCATCCACCACCTCTACTACAACAAATACACTTATGCCGACACATTTTTTTGGAACAACTAACTACATGCATCATGTGTACTATGTTGCAAATAAAATGGCGCCAAATTAGAATGCATGAAACTGAAAAAAGGAACTCCATCTCTCCTATTTTATTTCTCTCCTATTTTCATTCCCACTCTCTGAGAGTTGGTTAAAATTTAAAGAGAAATGATACATAGATGAAGGATGGAACCCCAAATGGTACGACCCATTGTTTGCTAGTGACAACTTTGCTAGTGACGACTGATGTGTGTTGATGTGTGCTATTTGTACAAAGTCCAAAAAATGTGAATGATTGGGAAACATGAGAGAAAGAGAGTGTGATGTTGTTGCTTTTGCAACATGAGAGAGATGAGAAAGAGAAGGAGAGAGTGGGAGGGGGAGTGGGGAGAGGAGAGCGGAGAGAGAAAGAATAGCATATTTTTATTAATAACTTTTAAATAGTAATGATTTTTTTGATAAAATAAATATCTTTGGACTCCGTACAAAAATACTTTACAACGAGATCAAGTTTGACATTTAAAAAATAAAATAAAATATGCAATGTGAAAGAAGAGGGATAATGTGAGGGGAGCGGAGAGAGGGGAGAGGAGAGAGAAAAAACTGAGAACATTTTTATTAATAACTTTTAAACAATAATCATTTTTTCGTCAAAATAAATATGGTTACTCTCCTTACAAAAAATACTTTACAACAGGATCAAGTTCGACATATTTTAAAAAAGTAAAATATACACTGTAAAAGAAGACAAATAATGTGAGGGAGAGTGGAGAGAGGGGAGTAGAGAGAGAAAAAAGAGAGAATATTTTTATTAATATCTTTTAAATGATAATAAATTTTTTGAAAAAATGAATATTGTTAGTCTCCTTAAAAAAATACCTTACAACAAGATCAAGTTTGATATGTTTTGAAAAAATAAAATGCACAATGTAAAAGAAGAGGGATAATGTGATTTTGCCTATAATTTTCGAACTGTAATGAATTTTTTAAGGAAATAAAAATTAATGTGTTACTCACAAAAAATATTATACCATATTATACCATGTTACTCATGTTATCCAATTTATCCATGTTGTCTCATATTATTATATGTTATCCATGTTACACATTTTATCATGTTATCCATGTTATCTCATTTTTGTCCCATGTTATCCCATGTGAAATGGCATGTTATCCGTGTTAAATTATGTTTGATTGTATATTATCTCAAGTTTAATTTATTTTTTAACATGGGAAGAAAATATACGGTATATGAGGGAAATAGTGTTGTATGTTATTTCTACTTTAATGTATGTTATCTTAGGTGTAATTTATTTTTTAAAGAGAAAAATATTAAAAATAGGAGGAAATTCGTGTCGTACGTTCTCTCTGATATGATTATATGTTATCATGTTATCTGTGGTACAATTTGAGATGAGATAACATTGAATAACATATACTTTACCACCAGATAACATATGATAACATGACATAATATGGAAATGACATTGATAACATATGTTATAACATGTGTTATCACATATGTGATAACATATTATACAATGTTATACCATGCCATCATCGGTCCACATTTACGTTATCTCTGGTCAAATTACACATTATCTCAGGTTCAGTTTATTTTTTGAAGAAAGAAAATATAAAAAACAAGAGAAAAGTAGTGTCATTTGTTATTGTCGATCTAATTGTATGTTATCTCCCATCCAATTGTACATTATCCCATGTTATTTTTATAAAAACATGTTATAACATATTATAATATGTTACAACATGGTATTCCACGTGTTATGCCTATTTTGCGAAAAAAATCATTCTCAAAATATGTCAACATTAGTCTTATTTTGAAGTATTTTTTATTACTAATCCATTACCTTTTATTTCATTAAAAAAATTATTATGGTTTCAGAGTTATAAAAATGCAAAATTTTCTCTCCTGTTTTTTTACTTTTTATAATCACCTTATTATGGAACAAAGAACAAGGAGATATCATGGAATAACGGGATAACATGAATAACAGACTGACATGGTAACATGGATAACATGAATAATGACTAACATGGATAACATGAATAACGAACAAGGAAATACCGTTTTGTCCATGTTATCCATGTTGAATGGAACATAAATTTTTATTATTTCGTTAAAAAATCTATTACATATTAAATATTATAAGAGAAATAAATTTTTCTCTCATCTTTTTTACTTTTTACAATCACATAGTACCACTTTTTTTAGATTGTATATTTTATTTTTTAACACATTTTTTATAAGGAGTGCAACAAACTTTATTTCGTCAAAAAATACATTATGGATCAAAAGTTATTAACAAAAAGAATTTATTTATTTTTTCTCTCTCCTACGTACTGTGCTGCATTGGGAACTGTCAAACACATTTTTAAAAAACGCAGGCTAACGAGAAAGTGGTCGTGTGAATTTTCGTCCCTGATTGACAGCAAAGCTCAATGAATAATCTGCTACACAAGAATAATGTAATCTGTGATGCGGGGTCCGGGGACAAAGCTACTTTGCGATAGTGAAATACATTCCGCCGAATGTAACATGATCCGCTCAACCTGAATCTTGGAGAGTAATTGTATCCAACATTGTATCCGGCAATTGTACGTAGGTGATTACCCAATTGCAGTCAGGTTTTTTTGGTATAAGAACTGAAGTTGATTGCGCCAAGAGAAAAGAAGAGATGACTCGTTGGACCTGTAAAGATCTTTCATGTCCCTGCACACTCCCTAATGTTAATCTGATGGTTCCCGGTTTTTCTCTCTTTCATTTACACAACTGGGGTTTGTATACAGGATTGGCCCCTCGTGTAAAGTCTTTAGATACCACTTATACGGTTCTTTATCAAGGAAGTTTCGCTCGCATGGCTTTGAACCTATTCTGTATTGGAATAGGATTGTTCGGGCTCATGTCTTAATTGGATTTCGGTTTGAGTAGGAGTTGGCTTGTGTTGCCAATCCTAGTAGGAGTTAAATCCGATAGGACAGAAGATGGCTCTCTATTTACAACATTAGAATTGAATTAGGAATTGGGCTATAAATTGAAATATGATTCATAATTGCTACTACATGTCATGGAGGTCTATAAATAGAGGCATTGAGGGAGGTCATTGGGATCATCCCATAAGTTGTTTGTTATTGGTGTCTTCTGTGGTAGAAGAGTCAGAAAATAAGAACAACGGGTGGTGCTCTCTTTTGGTAAGAGAGGGTCAACAACTTTGCCCTGAAGCGAAGTAGTGGCTGACAAACAGTAACACATTAGTGGTGCATCGACGACGGCGGCATATCCAGTCGGCGCAGGACACACATCAATCGATGGCACTACGTTGGTGTTGCGACAACAACTACGACAACAGTCTGTCCGTTCAGGGAAGGACGTGCATCTGCCCTCTTAGGCAGAGAGAGCTTTTGGGCGGCAGGCGAGGTAGGCGACCTCGTTACGAGCTGAGGCGGCCCGGTCAGCGGTCGCAACAGTAACAGGTAATGACACAACCGTGTGTCTAATCCCTTACAACGACAGAGGTGTCATGGGGAGAAAAAGATAAGTAGGATAATTTGTACACGTTGGGTGAATTCTATTCTTCTCTATCTTTGTTCTCGTGTGTGTGGAGGAGCTATCCAGATTTAGGGTGATTAAATCTGGACGGTGAGAGTTGTAATCTTGATTACATAGTGCTTGTTGGCCGGTATTGTCCTGTGGTTGGACTCTTCTCGTCTGAAGGAGAGTTTTCAACGTTAAATCTTGCACTTTCAGTCTTGCAGAACACGTCACTTTCCCACTACAATTCCTAATATTCTTACCCTTACGGAGGTTGTTTGTAGTTTTAGAAACTATTCGCTTGAGAATTTCCTCGCCTTTATGTAAAACTCTGATGAACCCCGGGTTTCTCATGACATGTTCTATTGGTATGTCTAAGCCTGCCGGCGAGCAGTAGCTCAGGTGGTCGCAGCATGGGACCACTCTTTAAGGGTCTCGGGTTCGAATCTCTCAGGTGGTACTGTTCGGAATTGTTTCTCCCTTAGCACAATCGGCCTTTGTCTGACTTAATAGACTATGCTCTTCAATCGTGATGTGGCTTTCAATTTCTCTAATATATCTATGATGGTTATTTAAATAAAAGCTCTTTCTTTGTGACAGCTTATCTCAGCTGTCTATCTCCATGGATTGCTGACTTGTCATTTTGTTATAGTATGTACTTGGACTTCGGCCCTAAGACACCTCTCGTTCCATTACAAAAAAAAAATATGTCTAAGCCTCTTCCATCGGGATGTGGCCTTCAATTTCTCTAATATATCTATGATGGTTATTTAAATAAAAGCTCTTTCTTTGTGACAGCTTCTCTCAGCTGTCTATCTCCATGGATTTCTGACTCGTCATTTGTTATAGTATGTACTTAATTGGACTTCGACCCTAAGACACTTCTCGTTCCATTATACCGCTTGTTCTGTTAGATTATCTGCAATTCGTTTTAATACTGAATTGTACCACTTGTTCACCGATTATCATTGTCTTTAATTTTTCAAGAATCTTATTGGTGGACACGGTTAAATCACCTACTAAAATCTGGTCGATGCATCGCCATCCACAAGGTAGCAAACCGCACGAATCTATCGTAGACGGAGGATGTACGAAACGCTCTTCCAACACATCACTCAAGATGCCGGAGTGTATTATAGGATGTAGTAGATACATGGGCCCGAAGGACATGTGGTTATGAGGAGAAAACACATGCAGGTGGGATATCGTTGGGGCATGATGCTCTGCAATAGGATTTAAGAGTCTGATCTAGCAGTACAGTAAGGACGAGCAATGTTGTGACGCCAGAGCAAACTGGCGGACACACCCATGTGAGGGGGTCCCAACAATACTCCACACATCTTCCGTATAAGAACCACCTACATATCCCCTACTGTAACCATAGCCTTCTAATCCAATTGACAGATCACAATCTTCATCTGCAAAGCGCTACCAAACAACCACAGCCACCACTTGCAAATATGGCCGTCTTCAAGCAGATTCTTCGCCGTTGTTCGTCCCTAGGACGTACGGTGGCAAGCGCAAGTAGTGATGTGCCCAGGGGCCACTTCCCGGTGTATGTCGGCGAGAACCGCAGTCGGTTTGTGGTACCGATCTCGTTCCTCGCAATGCCCGAGTTCCAAGATCTCCTGCAGTCTGCCGAGGAGGAGTTTCGGTTCGATTATGAGACCGGCGTCACCATTCCTTGCAAGGAAGTTGTCTTCCAGTCCCTCATCTCTGGGGTGTGATGATGATTGGCCGGGTGGAAATGAAGCGATCTTCTCTCAACTCCGAAGGTCCTGAGGGCTGCGGCTCCCGGCAGGTCACTCGATGAGTACCGTATACAACGTTCTTTAGAAGAGGTTAAATACGCAGAGGTCTGAGTTTCATCAAGATCTCAATGTAACGACTAATTATAGAGTGCCATTTGCACGGCTCCAAGACATTGTAAATTTTGACGATCACATAACTAACAAGTCTAACATATGTATACTCATCGAGGAAACTGATATGTTACAATTTTTGAGAAAAGTGGCGTGATGTATGTCAACTTTTTTTTTTTGTTACAGCTTCACCATCCAAGCATTTCTATAATGATCAGTGTCGAAAATGCAATAATGTACAAAATTAAATTACATACAAAAAGTTTCTATAGAATTCAGCCAATTCAGCAGTCCCCTACACTTATCCAAGTTTAACTATACAAACTGAGAAAGTATGAACACATCGAGTGTCATTTCCCACTGAATTTAGCAATATGCGGCATTGTCATGAATATGTAATACGTTTGAGACATTGAAGAGCTGAAGTTCAACTTCATTTTCAACATACAGAGTCATTCATAGTCTGAAAATATTAGATGAAGAAATATAGCAGATGTTTATCTCTCAAATGAAATCAGGTCGACCATCAGACCTTGATGAAGTTTGTATACAAAAAATGCCTTTTTTATTCTATCGAACCTCATTGATATGTTATACAAAGTTTTACAAACAGTATATAAAATTGAAAATTGAGTAGTCCTTGGAGATGGTAAGGATTCATGGAACTGGTAACGACGAGCAGAAAAACATCATCCATTGACTCATACAAATTATATGGTAGGTAGGACATACATAAACAATGGTTTGCCAACAATAGATGCCAAATGATTGTATAAAATGATAAAATAAATGATTTTGTAATCTCTTTAGGATAGTAGCTTCGGGTTACAATATGCCACAAGATGGACATCTGTTGGGAAAAGGAATAGATTGCGGCCCATTTCCTAATTGTATTTGGGCTTGAGTAGGAGTTAGTTTGTGTTGCCAATCCTAGTAGGAGTTAAATCCAATAGGAGAGAAAATGGCTCTCTATTTGCACAATTGGAAGTGGATTAGGAATTGGACTATGAATTGGAGTGAGATTCCTAATAGTTACTACATATAATGGAGGCCTATAAATAGAGGCCCTGATGAAGGACATTGGGATCATCCCATCGGTTGTTTGTTGTTGGTGTCTTCTGTGGTAGAAGAGCCAGAAAACAATAACAACTGGTGGTGCTCTTTTTTGGTAAGAGAGTGTCAGCGACTTTGCCTTGAAGCGAAGTAGCGGCTGACAGTCAACGACACATTGGTGGTGCATCAACTAAACGACGGATCTGAGCAGCGGAAGACGCACATCAGTTGGTGTCACTACGTTGTTGTTGTGACAGCGACTACGACAGCAGTCCATCCGTTCAGCGGAGGACGTATTTGCTCTCTCAAGCAGAGATAGTTCTTTGGTTGGCAGACGAGGTACACAACCTCGTTACGAGTAGAGGCGGCCCAGTCAGCGGTTGCAACAACAATAGGCAAGAGCACAACTGTGTGTCTGATTTCCTACAACGACAGAGGTGTTGTGAGGAGAAGAAGATAAGTGGGATATTTTGTACACGTTTGGGTGTAATTCTATTCTTTAAATCTTTGTTCTGGTGTGGGGGAGTGATCCGGATTTAGTAGTAATTAAATCTGAATGGTGTGAGTTGTAATCTTGATTACATAGTGCTTGTTGTTCGGTATTGCCCCGTGGTTTTTCTATTCTCGTCTTGGGAGAGTTTTCCACGTTAAATCTTGTGCTTTCAGTTTTGCAGAATACGTCGCTTACACACCACAAATTCCTAACAAGTGGTATTAGAGTAAGGTTGGAAGTTTGAAGTGGAAGTGATAATGACATCTGAAAACTAGAAAGTGGGCAATGACAAGTTTGATAGCAAGTATTTCAGCTTCTAGAAGATACAAATTGAAGATTATATGTACCAAATTAAATTACATCAAGCTCTGCGGGGACTAAACTTGAACAGATGAAGCAGGAGGATTGGGATCTCCTTGATCGTCAGGCACTTGGGGTGGTCAGGTTGACATTAGCGCAGAATGTTACATTCAACATAGCCAACGAGAAGACAACGACGGGACTTCTGAAGATGCTATCAAATATGTATGAGAAGCCTACATCTACAAACAAGGTATATTTGATGCGTCGTTTGTTCAACCTGAAGATGAACGAAGGAGCCTTGGTATCATATCACATCAATGTGTTCCACGTCATAATTACTCAACTAAACTCAGTGAAAATAGTATTTGATGATGAAGTCAAAGCCCTTATCTTACTTTTCTCTTTGCCCGAGAGTTGGTTTGCTACAGTAATAGTAGTCAGCAGTTCGTCAGGAAGCATGAAGCTGAATCTTGATGATATTCGGGATTTAATTCTGAGTGAAGACATCTGTAGAAGGGAATGTAGAAAATTTGATTCTTCAGGTTCAGCTCTATACGTCGAAGGTAGATGAAGAAATTAGAGTCGCAATCACGATTCTAATCGCGGTAAGTCAAAGACAAAGAGTAAAGAATGTGACTGTTGCGGAAAAGTTGGACACTTCTAGAAGGATTGCAAGATTTGGAAGGTGTCACAAGAACTTTCCAAAGAACACGAGGATGATGACTAGAGCAATACATCTGTCATTGCGGAAGATCTAATATTGACAGTCTAAGAGTAGGGTTTGAACACAGATGATGGTGTTGAGTGGGTTGTAGATACAAGAGCGACATGTCATGTTGCAACTCACATGAAGTTCTTCACAAAATATAAGAGAGGGAACTTTGGCAATGTGAGGATGGGGAATGCTGGCTACTCAAATATCATTGGGATTGGTGATGTCTGTGTCAAAACATATGTTGGGTGTACTATCATGCTCAAGGATGTTTGTTATGTTCCAAACTTGAGGCTTAGTGTAATTTCTGGTTCCTTGTTGGATAGGAGAGGATATGATCTCGGGTTAGGTGGTGGCATCTGCAAAGTAACAAAAAGGTGTTTGGAAATAGCTCGAGCCAGACTGTGTTGCAATCTATATAAAACCACATTGAGAGTGCACAAAGAGAAGGTTCAGGAAGTCAAGAATCCAATACTAGTTCAAAAGAGATGAGGAGGACTTGGAAGTACTCCTACAGATAGCCGCAGGTCTGAGCTATGGGATTCTCTCAGTGATGTCAGCAACGGTAGAAATGTAAGTTTCTACAAGCATCAAGATGATTCCTAGTTAGAGAAGATTGCTCCAAAGACTTCTTCTAGATAGTGAGCACATGAGGAAGAAGGACAATATAGTGAACATGTAGTTTATGCATGTAGAATGGAGGATCAGGCTCTTAATGTGGGGTTACATTGATAGGGGGAGTGTCAAAGGAAGGTTTCTGAGTCTTACTGCAGAAGGTCAGAAACACAATTTTCATCCAGGATGGCTCGACAGACCGATCAACGAGAGCAAAGAAAGTTCCATACGTGGGCATGGAGAGAGAAGCAGCATTGCCATGATACTTCTTCTCAGTTGCTTGGGAATAAAGTGAAGTCAGGGTGGTACTTCAAGAAAAGGGATGAAAAGGACAAGATGCTGACATGCTTGAGGAGAATAACCACCTATCAGAATCCATCACAGGTGGTGATGGAATCCAGAAGTTAATATGGATGATTGCTGAAGACAAAGCCTCCCTCATGGGTCGGAGGGGGAGATTGTTGGGAAAAGGAATAGGATTCTGACCCATGTCCTACTTGTATTTGAGCTTAAGTAGAAGTTGGTTTGTGTTGCCAATCCTAGTAGGAGTGAAATCCAATAGGAGAGAATATGGCTCTCTATCTGCAACATTGGAAGTGTATTAAGAATTGGACTACGAATTGGAGTGGGATTCGTAATTGATACTACATGTGATGGAGTCCTATAAATACAGGCCCTGGGGGAGGCCATTGGGATCATCCCATCAGTTGTTTGTTGTTGGTGCTGTCATGGAACCGGAATCCCAGTCCATGAACCAAATGTATACCAAAGACGACATGCGGAAGTGTAAAGCTTAGCACACATGAACAGATAACAAGATACAAGCACCAACATAAACTCAACAATCAACAAGATATATTAAGCAATATTATTATATTACATGATTTGAATTACATATTCAAGAGTCACTTTGTACAAGTCTGCTCATGTATACTATAACTGGATCTTACAACAAGTACACCTAGCAAAGCTCACCAAGCCCATCAACCTTCTAGCCATCTCTGAACCTAAAAACAACATACGAGAAATGGGTCAACACATGAGGTGTTGAGTATGGGGATGAAAGATACACATATATATAAGCTTTGCATAATTTTGAAAAGATTTCAAGATTAAACGAACAAGAATAAACATGTTAATTGTTTAACAAATGTGAAACTATATTTTATGTCATTTCACTTCATTATACCAACAATATCAAACATGTTTAAGGCCTTTGACCATCTTCCCGTCGGAAGGGTCCGTAAGGGTGCTCAAGCTTAGCTAACCCTTTTATACGAGAGGGACCTCAAGGTCATAACCAAGAGCCCTTTATCAACAATATTATAATGGAGTTCCATATATATATATATGTGTGTGTTTAAGTTATAAAACAGATGAAGCAAACATCGAGTATGACATAGCAATACTACATGGCAATATTTGAGAAAATAGACAAATAAGAATATAATATATGTCTTTTCAAGCAAGAAAGCGGTAGTCATATAACTAGATAAGGCTCATACCTAATTCAGAGATTTCATAACCTAACATATCCTTCACCATCTAGTCTCATGCCAAACCTGATTAAGAACAAGATTGCATATATACATTAGATTCTCATCATTAACCATGATTATCTTTATTTGATGGTTTTGGCCAAGTTGGTTTCAAGGTTGATTATTAGTACTTTAGATGATCTCATAATGATCTAGGGTCCATCATAAAAGTGTGGTTCAAGTTTCATATCATTATGACGTTCCATGCTATTTCTACAATCATAACAAGGTTTAAGGCATTTACATGCATTCTAGGGTCAAACGACTCACACTAGAGTGATCAAGGTCAAAGATCATCAAGGTAGGAGAATCCATCATCAAATATGGTTTAGATCAGCAACATTAGGTCATAATAAACATATTCCAAAATAGATGTATGTCCATTAGAAGCAAGATTAGCAATCTAGGCAACGTTCAACATTATAGTCCAAAATAGGCACATATGTACAAAAAGGGTCATGATGAACAATAGGGAGATTAGGACCTTCATTTAGTTCAAGTATATATCACAAGTACTAATTTCAGGATCGGGGTAGATTGAGCATCAAGATCCAATCATTAATCATAATTATGTGTTAAGCATATTCAAAGTAGTCAAAGGTTACATCTTTAGCAATATAATGAAACTAGAAGAAGATTCAGGGTCTAGAAATAATCTCATGTTGTAGGCCTTTTTGAGAGGATCAGTTTGATATACAATTTTTCTATATTTAGCCAAGGGAGTAGGAAGATATGCATTTTTTAATGTTTGTATTAAGAACTTTAGGGAAATTGAGTAACTTACCCTTGATTATTTTCTTCATGATATGAATCGTTGGATTGAGGGATTGGCAACCACAGTCAGGGTCGCTCTTCACCACACCCCTCCCAGATCTGGTTCTATGCATGCCAGCTGCTCACCGCTCCACGTTGTTGGCCTAGCGGCCAGGCACCGCGCCAAGATGTCGTCAACCGCCAACGAGAGGTCGTGCACCCTCGCTCACCACCGCCTCCTACCCCTTGTGGTCCTTCTCAGGATTGCTCTGTTCCTTCCATGGAACAGGGGAGGAATAGGGGTCCCGCACCCCCACTCAAAACCCTGGCCATGGAGGCCGCTTAGCCTGGGGACGAAGAAGCAAGGCTGCCAGAGGTTCGAGGCACGCCGACTGCTAGATATCTGATCATGAGTGCCACTGTGGCGGCATGTAAGGGGGGCGGATAGCTTCCTTAACCGTCGACTTCGGCCAACCCGCCGCCTGAAAAAAAAAACTGGCGCAAGGAGGAAAAAGAGAAGGGAGAAGGGGGTCTAGGGTTAGAGCTCGAGGGGGTTTATATTTGGCAAGTTAGGGTTGTGGGACATGGTTCCCTTCCGTTACTCAACTGGGTGGAGGCAGAGAACGCTTCCTTTTTCCAGCGGCCTCACTGGTTTCCTAAAGAAGAAAGGGAGGAGGGAACAGGAAATTGGGCGACGTGTGGGTTTGGGCCTATGTAGGCCAGCCCAATAGAGAAAAGGGTACATAATTGAGCTAAAATAAGGTATACATAGCCAAATTTCAAGGTGTCATAACTTGGACTCTGAAGGTCCAATCGATGTGATTCTTGAGTCGTTAGATTCTTATTCAAAAGGTCTACTACTTGGCATATAATAGAGAACAAGTATATCACATTGAATAGGTTAAAAAAAATTGCATACAAAAGGGTGATATGTTAAGAGCTAAAAACTTAGGTCCATGAGCAAATTTTGTCACAAAGGTGAAAATCAAATATATAATAATCAAAAAGGGGCATCGACAAGTCGAGTCATCATGGAATTAAACTCATGTTGAGTTATTTGAGTTACTAATAGAGAGAGAAAAAGTATAATGGAGGAGAGAGAAAATCAGGGTTGTCACAGGTGCCTTCTGTGGTGGTGGTTCTCTCTTTTCGTAAGAGAGGGTCAGTGACTTTGCCTTGAAGTAAAGTAGTGGCTGATAGTCAGCGACACATTAGTGGTGCATCAATTACGACGATGGATCCGAGCAGTAGAAGATGCACATCAGTTGGTGGCACTACGTTGGTATTGCGACAGTGACTATGACATCAGTTTGTCAGTTCAACGGTGGACGTGTTTTCTCTCTCAGACAGAGAGAGTTCTTTGGTTGGGAGACGAGGTGCACAACCTCGTCAGGAGTAGAGATGGCTCGGTCAGCAGTTGCAACGACAACATGCAAGAGCACAACTTTTCTGATTCCCTACAACAACAGAGGTGTTGTGAGGAGAAGAAGATAAGTGGGATATTTTGTACACGTTTGGGTGTAATTCTATTCTTCCTATCTTTGTTCTCGTGTGGGGGGCGCAATCCGGATTTAGGAGTAATTAAATTTGGATGGTGTGAGTTGTAATCTTAATTACATAATGTTTGTTGTTCAGTATTGTCTGGTAGTTTTTCTCTTCTCGTCTAGGAGAGAGTTTTCCACGTTAAATCTTGCGCTTTTAATTTTGCAGAACACGTCGCTTACACACCACAAATTCCTAACAACATCTAAAATTGTTGTTTGTCATTGACTGCCAAAAATGTGGATAACAACATATGCATGGAAAACCGATCTCAATCTAGCAGACTATGGTTTCTAGATATATATTATAAAGCTAAAGAGTGAGAGACAATAATAGAAAATTATAGAATTCTGTTTCACAAACAGTATAGATCCCATAGGGTGGAAACTTAGATTTGTCAACTGCCTTTTCCTCATAGCGTTATGTTTTCAAGGAAGGAGGAGGTAAAAAAAATTTCACAAACTAAATGTAGCTTTTGTGAATTGTCATATTAGCACATGGTTTAGTAATCTCTTTAGAATGGTAGCTTCGATATGCATGTTCCCACGAGATGGACATGCAAGATTGTTGTTCACCTCTAATTGCATACAATGTGCAGTACTAAAGAAGCAACACATGTGGTACCTTACTCTCAAAAGGAGTCACCTACAATCCTAATAGATTAAGAATTTCTAGAAGAAATTTTCTATTATACAGAAATTCAACTACATGATGATTCATCAAAACAAGTTCACCTACAAAACTATAAATTATGCAGAAGAAAATGAAAGACAATATAAATTTTCAACCTCCTCCGAATTAAAGGCTAAAGCTACATCATTTTCACGTACTAGAACTTTTCTATAGAGGAAAAATATCTAGATTAGATAAGAACTACTGCTCATAATAAATTACAATCATTGTTGCACACTATTGTGGAACTCATATGGGATTAGACAACTATGCCAAAACTCTAAATCAACACAAAGTATTTTTCACTCAAGAGGTAAATTACTGATGCAATGAATGGTGATCTTCAAAATTGTGGAAAACCCCTCCATATATGAATAAATATTGTTTTTCATGTATTATCAATTTAGAGTATATGCTAACTGTTAATTTCTAGTCTGAAATTACCATACAAGTAATCTTATATTCAGTGGAAACAATGCTCAAAGTCAACATAACTTAATATAATCTCCCATATTTTGCAATATTTTGCATATTTGAACTAATTTTGACATCATAATGCATCACCATCTCATAATTACCATTGTACCTAATCAATGTGTCTCTATTTATCTATTTATATGATATTATAGAGGATTCAATTATGAATTCCATGGTAGAAGAATAGACTCAATCAGACCTTCGGAGAACAATATAAGATCTCTATAAGTTTGCAAATTTTATCCATGTTTTAACACAATTTATTTTCTTTATAATGTATTGTTGGTGTGAATCTCACTGGGCCCAACTGCGAGCACGTCATGTTGGCACCCACTACACTTTGACTCATCAGAAATCCACCCCCTCTCTTGTTTCTCAACCAATCTCTATCCTAGAGTGTGTGTTGGTTGATGATAGAATCTCATCAGTCATGATATGTGATATCAAACCAAGCACATAACACTTATTGGAGAACAATGTATCAGATAAACCCACCTTGAGAGTGACACATTGAAACCATAATTGGTGGCCATGGTCATCTCTCATAGTGAAGGTGGTGATTGTGGTTCTTAGACATAAAATATCTACACTCATCACATGTCATTCGTTGTGCTTGGACATCATCTATTGTGATCCTCAAATCTCTACACTGATTACATGTCACTCGGTTTGATTATGACACCGACATCACCATTCCATGTGAGGATATTTTCTTCTGGTCCCTCATCCCTGGGGTGTAATGACGATTCACCGGGCAGAATTGAAGCAATCTTCTTTCAAATTCAAATGTCATGATGGCCGCGACCTTGGCAGATTAATCATGGAGTACCGTATACAATCTTCTTTACAGGAGGTTAAACACGTAGAGGTTTGAGTTTCATCAAGATCTGAATGTAACAACAAATCATATAGTACAATTTGCATGGCTCCATGACTATAAATTTTGACGATTACATAACTAACTAGTCTAACATGTGTATACTCATTGGGGAATTGATATGTTACAATTTTTGAGAAAAGTGACGTGATGTATGCCAACTTTTATTTTCTTTACAGTTTCACAATCCATGCATTTATATAATGATCAGGGTCAAAAACGCAATATTGTACAAAATTAAATTGCATATAAAACTTTTTGTACAATTTAGCCACTTCAACAGTCCCCTTAACTTATCCAAGTTTAGCTATACAAATTGAGAGCTATGAACACATCAAGTGCCATTTCCCACTGAATTTAGCAATATGTCACATTGTCATGAATATGTGATACAGTTGAGATAGTGAAAAGTTGAATTCAACTCGATTTTCAACGTACAGAGTCATGCATAGACTGAAACGTTAGATTAAGATATATAGCAGATGTTTTATTGGTAAAAAGAGATCCCATTGATCATTAAACCTTGATGAAGTTTATATACAAAAACATGCATTTTTATACTATAAAAATTCATTGATATGTTGTTGAAAGTTTTAAAAATAGTATATAGAATTGAGTAGTCATTGGAGATGGTAAGGATTCATGGAATATTCTAATAATGATGAGCAAAAAGACATCACCCGATGACTCGTACAAATTATATGGTAGGCACGACTTACATAGGTTTGACAATAATAGATGCCAAATGATTGTATTATATGATAACAAAATGCTTTTGTACTCTCTTTAGGATAATAACTTCAGGTTAAACCCTCCCACGAGAAGGACATGTAGGATTGTTGTTCATCTCTGATTGCCAACAATGTGGATAACTACATATGAATGGCAAGCCAACCTCAATCTATCAGACTAGCATTTCTAGATATATACTAAAAAGCTAAAGAGTGAGAGACAATAATGGAATTAATAGAATTTTGTTCCACCAACATTATAGCTCCCTTAGGGCGGAAACTTAGGTTTTTAACAATCTTTTACTCATAGCATTATTTTTTCAAGGAGTAGGTACATGACAATATTGACAAACTTAAATGTAGCATTTTTTAATGGTCGTATCAAATGGTAACAATTTGCTTTTGTAATCTCTTTGGGATGGTTGCTTCGGTATGCATGTTCCCATGAGATAGACATGCAAGATTGTTGTTCACCTTTGATTGCAGACAATGTGCGAGACTAAAGAAGCAAGACATGTGACACCTCATTCTCAAAAGGAGTCACCTACAATCCTAAAAGATTAATAGTTTCTAGAAGAAATTTTCTAATATAAATAAATCCAAATACATGATGATTCATCAAAACATCTTCACCTACAAAACTATAAATTATGAATAAGAAAAAGAAAGAGAATATAAATTTACAACCTCCTCTGCATTAAAGGTGAAAGGTACATCATTTTCATTTTCTAGAACTTTTCTATAAAGGAAAAATATCTAGATTAGATAAGGATTGTTGCTCATAAGAAATTATGAACATTGTTGCACACTATTGTAGAACTCATATGGAAGTAGGTTACTATCCCAAATCTCTAAATCAACACAAAGTATTTTTACTCAAGCAGTAAATTACTAACACAACGAGTGTGGATCTTCACAAATTGTAGAAAACCCCTTCCATATATGAACAAATATTGTTTTGCACATATTATCAATTTAGAGTATACACTAACTATTAAATTCTAGTTTTAATTTATCATACGAGTATTCAAAGAGATAATATAACATAAATCTTCTATTCAATGGAAATGATGCTCAAAGTCAACATAACATAATGTAAAGTCCCATATTTTGCATATTTGAATTTATTTTCACATCTTAATGTTTCACCATCTCATAATAAACATTGGACCTCATCAATGTGACTCTAGATATCTATTTAAATAATATTATAGATGACTCAATTATGAATTAAATGGAAAAATATTATACTCGCTCAGAATTTTAGAGACCGATATAAGATCTCTATAAGTTTACAAATTTTATCCATGTTTTAATACAATTTATTTTCCTTATAATATATTGTTGGGGTCAATCTCACTGGGCCCAACCACGAGCACGTCTAATTAGCACCCACTTCACTTGGACCCATCAGAAATCCACCCCCTCTCTTATTTCTCAGTCAATCTCAATCCTAGGATTATTATCCACAAATGCAACCCCTCATCCAATGATCATTATGTTGTTGGTATGTATACCCAGAGAATCAATAATATGATGATTGTGATGGAATTTTATATAAATGATTTGATTAATAATAATAATGTCAAGATTCTGATTCATAATGTTTCACTCGGTTATGAGATAATGAGGAAGCATAAGGAATATCTAAAGGATGATATTAGTCAATGATGTACGTCTTAAAGTGTGTGACTTGAACAATTAGATCATACAAATGTTAAGAGTATATACATTCTTGTTATGTCCCTAGTCGGATGTAAATGTGGAAGGCTGAAAAAGTCAACAATAACACATAATACTATAGTGTGTGTTGGTTGATGATAAAATCTCATCAGTCATGATATGTGATATCAAACCAAACACATAGATACTTGTTAGAGAACAGTGTATCAGACAGACCCACCTTGAGAGTGACACATGGAAACCATATTTGGGGGTCATAGTCATCTCTCACAGTAAAGGTGGTGATTGTGGTTCTTAGATGTGAAATCACTACAAACATCACATGTCATTCGATGTGCTTTAACATCATACACCATGTTCCTGAATAAGGGTTGTTATAAAGGTGATGATTGTGTGCATTGTAACACATGGGGATATCTGTCAGAGATGGATGGGATTTATCGCTCCTACTAGAGTTTGATATCCTAGCCACTTCATAAGAGAGATTGGAAAAAGCATGTGCATGCACATGTGAATCCGTATATGATATTGAGGTCACATATATCTCAGATAGTCTACTCTAGATCAAGGAACATGGATTGAACGTTGTGAGGTTGATGATTCCATGCCTCGAGTTCATTCTGAATATTAGAGACAAATAAATTATACAATCATTCTAACACCAAATATAGATTTTAGGCTGAAGTTGTTCTTCAACTTTCCATTTACTTGGGTAGTAATGATATGTAACTAGGCACCCTTCTTTATTTTGATGTCATAAATCAGTTATAAACATTCACTTCCAATATAAGTTAGGACCTATGGGGTCACTCACTTAAGATACACCAAGAAGAGGAGATTAATAATGTATAATAATTGAATTAATTACTAAAGTG
>OY856411.1:82330000-82335000 GCA_963693085.1 Alisma plantago-aquatica | reverse complement strand
AGATGAAGACAATCAAATTTCAATAAAAAATCAAAATATTTCTCAAGGAAATGGAAACCAATACTATAATATCAGACAATGATTTAAAAATGGGTCTTTCATTCATATTAATGTGAGACAAGTTACAAAAAGATATGTTAATATCCTATTCTAAACCTTTCACATTTCATGTATAATGTAATGTTGTGTTGTAAAGTGAGTTGTGTCATCTGTGATACCAAACTATCTTCTCTCATGTATAGCTACTATGAAGCACGGATATAGATACAGAAATGGATATGGGTACAGGTGCGGTATGGGGATACACCAATTTTTAAAAATATAAGATACGGGTACAACATGGATACAACAATTTTTTTAATGTTTATTTTGAAATTTTAACAGAAAATACCAATTTCATTCTCAAATCACAATACAATAGGGGGAGTCTAGAGTTGGAAGTCACATGGTTTTGTGATTTCGAGGGATCACGCGAGTGGGAAATCTAGAATAAATCATAATGGATTTAGTCACCAAAACAAGAGGCATGTTAACCCAACGATACTAAATTGAATCCTTTCATAGAATATGGAGGACATCAACGTGCATAAAACTTGCACCTTAGCAAGAAAAGCATCCGGAAGTACCATGTAAATGTGAATGAATTGGTTTACAATAAACAACAAACAAAAATCCAGATTACATATTGAAGTTCTTTAAAAAGTAAAATCCCAAAAAATATAGGAGGTAGAAACAATAAAGAGAAGGAAGATTGACATTTACCAAGAGGAATGGTGACTAACCTTGAACTACTTCAAGGAAGCAACTATGACAACCTTGCTGCAAGCTACTACTTAGCAGAGAGGGTTGAGACATGAGCTGGCGTCAAATGCTAATCAAACAATGTCATGCCAATACGTATCGGATACGGGTATGGTACCTATTTTGGAGTATCCATGCTTCATAGGCTTGCATTGAATTCCTCTATATTTTTTATTGGTATGTACACCCTCCTAATGTTGATGGTAACACTTGTAATTTTTTTTTAATAAATCTATTTTTTCATTAGGTATGGATTTCTCTAATGATGTTGATGGCATGACTGGAATAGATTGGCTAAGTTATGATGATGGTTTGTTTGGAAATGATAAATCAATTCAAGGAAACGATGACTTGTCGGAAATGGTAACCAAATGCTATATTTAAAAATATGTTTATGTTATTAAATTTGTGTGTAGTTGCTCATATGTAAATTTGCCTATGTTGCTTCAGGATGATGCACCACTCGACATAGATGATGAAACGGTTGAAGTGGAATCTAATCCAAAACCATATGTTGGTCTACGGTTTGATACTCTTGAAAAGGCAGAAGAATTTTATAACCAACATGCTTACACAGTTGGATTCAGTATACGCAAGGGGAGTCAATATATTTCTGCCAAAACAAAATTGGTCACTGGTAGAGTATTTGTTTGTTCAATGGAAGGCTTGCAAAAAATAAAAAACAAACCTGCAAATGGTGATAAAGGTACTCCAAAAAAAGATATGACTTCTATACGCACCGGTTGTAAGGCTCGCATGAGAGTGAAGCAAGAAGAGGACACAAAGTGGGTTGTCACAAGTTTTGAAGAAGAGAACAATCATGAACTCACTCAAAGTCCATCTAAGAAGCGATTTCACCGTTCACATCGACATATGTCAGTAGAGGTCCGTGATTTAGTACGTGTTATGCATGACCAAAATATTTCAAGTGCTCAAATCATGTCTCTCATTGCTAGCCAACGTGGTGGTATTCGTAATGTGAGTTTCATCAGAAAGGACTTAAGCAATGAACTTGTATCCTTGAGGAGGAAGTATATAGGCATTGATGTTTCCTCCACATTAGAGCATTTCAGAAAATTGCGAGCAATTAACCCATCATTTTATTATTCTATACAAATTGATGAGGATGGATGTACGCGTAGTATCTTCTGGGTGGATGCTAAGTCAAGGACGGCATACCAGACATTTGGTGATGTAATTACTTTTGATACCACATATATGACCAACATGTATAACATGCCTTTTGCACCATTTATTGGCGTGAACCACCACAAACAATCAACCTTATTTGGGTGTGCTTTGCTTCGTGATGAGACTGCAGATTCTTTTGTTTGGGTATTCCAAACATTTTTGGAGGCCATGTATGGAAAGCATCCTAAAGCAATATTAACTAATCAAGATCCGGCAACGAGGAAGGCCATTCACATAGTGTTTCCTAATGCAGTTCATCGTTGTTGTCAATGGCATATAATGAGGAAAGCACGTGAGAACCTTGGTGTGATATATCGGACAGTTGCTGGGTTTAGTGAAGAGTTTCATTGTTGCATAAACAAGTCTATCACTATTGATGAATTTGAAGATAGATGGCAAAGAATGATATGCAAATTTAACCTAAGTGATAATGCACATTTATGTTTACTATGGAACATTAGAGATCAATGGATTCCAGTTTACTTCAGGGATACTTTTTTTGCTAATATGTCAACCACACAACGGAGTGAGAGCATGAATGCTATATTTAAAGACCATGTCAACAATCATTTGCCTCTTTTCAAGTTTGTTGAAGCATTTGAAAAGGTTGTCGAGAGTAGATATGATAAAGAAGATGAAGAGGACTTTAGATCTAAGTTTGGAAAGCCTAATCTTTGGTCATTTGCACCTATTGAGTCACATGCAAGAGATGTATACACAAGAACAATTTTTAAAGACTTTCGCGAGCAATTAAAGTTGACATCTTGCTATGATCTAGAGGAGATCAACAAGGACTCCTTATATCACATTACACATATTTCTAGAGAGGAAGATCTATTCGTGACAAACAAGCACTACAAAGTGACGTTTAAAAGAGAAGTAGAAGAAATTACTTATGATTGTAAACATTTTCAATTCAGTGGAATTCTATGTTCTCATGCACTTAAGGTATTAACTTTTCTGAAATTTCATAAAATTCCACCATTCTATGTGTTGGGGCGTTGGACATTGAATGCAAACACCAATAACAAAGTTGTTCATGTTGAAGAATGCCAAGTGGATCTGGGAGATAGTACGATGTTGAGTAGGTATAACTCCTTGTGTAGATCAGCTATGAAATTAGTTGGTCTAGCTTCTAAAGACAAGGGAACCTACATTATGGTGCAAGAAATTCTACAAAATTCATATGATAAAGTGTTAGAATTACAACCAAGGGTGGATCCAGTTTGTATAGAAGAACAACTGCCCATGTCTCAGAGTTATATTCCAACTCAAGGGAGTCAATATGTGCCTTTGATTATAGATGGACAAGAGCACATCAAAGTGAGAGATCCTATTACTTCACAATGTAAAGGAACAAGAAAACCTCAAAGGTTCAAACCACCAGCTGAAATGAAGGCAAAGAAGCAAAGAACTTGTAGTACATGCAATGCAAAATGTCACAATAGTCGGACATGCACACATGGGGTATATAACTGAATTCATTTTTTTAAAATAAATTTATATGATTTTTTTTTAATTTCTAATCCCTACTTACTTGCTGAACAGGGAACTAATGATGCATCTAACTCATATGGGAAAACAAATTGAAGAGACAACTGAAGACTAGTGTTGATGAAATCATGGATATGTAACACAAACTTCTATTTTTTGTGTGTTAACAAATGCCAAAATCATGGCCATGTAACAAATGTTTCTATTTTGTATCTTTACAGAAACTTCTGTTTTTTGGGTGTCAACAACTTATTGGCTCGTTTGGTATCATTTGCCCAGATTTTGTATGTTTTGAACTCAGATCAATGGTTGATTAAATATTTCAGTGGCTGATCCAAATTCATGTAACAACTTTTGATATCAATATATTGGTTCGTTGGCATCATTTGTCCAGATTTTGTATGGTTGTTGGAATTCAGTTTGTTGGTTGAACTTAGATCAGTGGTTGATTAAATATTTGGTAGTTATGGTTGTTGGAATTCAGTTTGTTGGCTGAACTCAAATCAGTAGATCAGTGGTTGATTCAATATTTCAGTGGTTGATACAATTTTTGTGGTTGATTCATGTAACAACTTTTGATATGAATTTTTTGGTTCATTTGATATCATTTGCCCCACTGTTATGGTTGTTGGAATTTAGTTTGTTGTTTGAACTCAGATCAGTGGTTGATTAAATATTTCAGTGGTTGATCCAATATGTGTGGTTGATTAAGTATCTTTCTTAGTTGGTAATATTGAGGTGATGAACTTAGTATCTTCATTTGGACGTGCTTACATGGTTGGTATCTTTCTTGTAGACTAGTTCCATTGTATCTCGTCATAAACTTGCTCCATGCCTGATGCGTTCTTGCACTTATAATCTGATGCGTTCTTGCACTTATAATCTCAAGTTTGAAGATCAGGCCTAATACGTTTTGAGACATTGTTGCTCCAAAATAATTGTTGAATGGTGGTCTGAACATCCTATGTATGTGTATGCTTTAGAGACATCCTCACTGCCAACCTGCTGCATATTCTGTATAGTAATGTTAATTGTTTAATTATTGTCTTCGTTCACTCTGTAATTTTTGTGGTTACAGATTGTGGCTTTTTCATTTCATGTTAATGATTGTTTCTTTTTGGTTTCATGTTACAAATTCTGTCTTTTTGATTTCATGTTATATATTCTGGATCTTTGGTTTCATGTTTCAGACTGTGGCTCCACATGCGTCATTTTGTTAATCTTGTTAACCACCATGCATTCAACTAATCACAAAGACACGAGATTTGTTCATTCATTCAAGATTAACACAGAAACACATTCAGATCATTCATTCCATATTGTACAACACCATACAATGCCATATATGTACATGACCATCTGATCCTTTACAAATTAAACACAGAAAATACAATACACAACACATAAGAAAATAAGAAAAACACAAAACTTTGTAATCCTCATTGCTCTTTGTCCATTCTCCTTAGCCAGCTTCACTTCAACCTCAAGCTCAGCAAACTTTTTTGTCCATTCAT